>CAWUFW010020876.1:0-137783 GCA_963921515.1 Calotriton arnoldi
TGCGGTGCTGACAGGTTGCGATGCAGGCGACCAAGCCGGAGTGCGGGGAGCTGGCGTCGGACAGCGGTGCGAGTCGGAGCGGTGCGTCGCAGATGTGCGAGCGGTGCCCCAACCGCGGTGCGGTCACGACTCTTGAGCCAGTTGCAGCGACCGTGTCGGTCGGGTCCGGTTGGTTCAGTGAAGCGATGCGATGCGAACTGCGGTGCCCACAGGTCACGGTGCAAGCAGCGGCTCGATGTTGGCGGCGTCGGACGTCGCCCACGGTGAGACCAGGGTTGCGATGCGAAGCGGGGCGATGCGGTCTGCTGTGCAAACAGGTCACCGGCCAGGGATGGATTCGGTTGACGGAGTCGGTTGCAGTTCCCTTCCTCTGTGGCAACTGAAATAGCGTTCCAGAAGCGGTACCCAGAGGCTTGTGAAGTCTTTGTAGTCCCTGAGACTTCTTAACAGGAGGCCAGCTCGGTTCCAGGCCCTTGGAGATACTCAGCACAAGTTTGTAGAAAGTTCAGTCCAGTCCTTTCACTGCCCAAGGCAGAAGCAGCAGCTGCAGGCCAACCCAACAAAGCAACAACACAGCAAAGGGGCAGTACTCCTCCTGGCAGCTCTTCCAGCTCTTCGTCTTGGCAGGTTCCTTGATTCCAGCGAGATCTAAATTCATGGGGTCAGGGCCCCAATATTTATATCCAAATTCCACCCAGCTTGCATTCCCCAAAGTCTTCCGAGACAAATGGTACCTCACTTGTGTGGGTGGGTCAAGTACCCGCGACAGGCAAGGGCCCAAAACCTATTGAGGCGACTTCAAAATGACCTATCACAAAACAAGCTGGTTTTGCAAGAGGGGGTCCTGTGTGTTTTTGGCCCCGGGCTCGGCGGCCATCTAGGGAAACCTACCAAACCCACACATTTCTGAAAACTAGACACCCGGGGGAGTTCAGCAAGGTATGGCTTGCGTGGGTCCCCCAACATTTCCCTACCCAGAATCCCCTGCAAACCTCAAATTTAGCTGAAGAAATCACTTTTTTCTCAAATTTCTGTGTGGGAAAGTTCTGGAATCTGCGTGGATCCACAAATTTCCTTCTACACAGCATTCCCCCAGGTCTTCCGATAAAAATGGTACCTCACTCGCGTGGGTGGGTCAAGTACCCGCGACAGGCAAGGGCCCAAAACCTATTGAGGCGACATCAAAATTACCTATCACAAAACAACCTGGTTTTGCAAGGGGGTCCCATGAGTTTTTGGCCCCGGGCTCGGCCGCTACCTAGGGAAACCTACCAAACCCACACATTTCTGAAAACTATACACCCAGGGGAGTCCACCAAGGTATGGCTTGCGTGGGTCCCCCAACATTTCCCTACCCAGAATCCCCTGCAAACCTCAAATTTTGTTGAAAAAATCTATTTTTTCTCACATTTCTGTGTGGGATAGTTGTCGGATCACCGGGCTGACACAAATTTCCTACCACCCAGCGTTCCCCCAGGTCTCCCGATAAAAATGGTACCTCACGTGTGTGGGTAGGCATAGTGGCTGCAACAGGAAATGGCCCAAATTGTACTGTGGAGACTTCAAAATTACCTATAACGAAACTACCTGGTTTTGGGGGGCACCTGGGGTTTTGGCCCCGGGCTCGCCGCCATATAGGGAAACCTACCAAACCCACATATTTCTGAAAACTAGACACGCTGGGGAGTCCAATGAGGTATGGCTTGCGTGGATCCCCCAACGTTTCCCTACCCAGAATCCCCTGTAAACCTCACATTTAGCTGAAAAAACCTAATTTTCCACATATTTTTGTGTGGAATCACCGTGGCGGCACAAATGTCCTACCCCACAGCGTTCTCCTTAGTGTCCCGAGTAAAATGATACCTCACTTGTGTGGGTGTCCAATGCAGAATTGGCTAAAAACGTATTTTTAAAAAAAATGTAGCATTCTCGGTGCTATACTCTTATTCCCTATGTTTTGGGCTCTTCCCAGTCACAGGCCCTTGCCTCACCCACACAAGTGTTGTATCATTTTACTCGGGAGACTGAGGGGAACGCTGTGGGGTAGGACAGTTGTGCCGGCACGGTGATTCCACCCAAAAATGTGAAAAATGTGTTTTTTGCAGCTAAATTTGAGGTTTGCAAGGCATTCTGGGTAGGAAAGAGTTGGGGGATCCACTCAAGCCATACCTCGCTGGACTCCCCCGGGTGTCTAGTTTTCAGAAATGTGTGGGTTTGGTAGTTTTCCAAGATGGCCGCCGAGCCCGGGGCCAAAAACCCAGGTGAACCCTCTTGCAAAACCAGGTTGTTTTGTGATAGGTCATTTTGATGTCTCCTCAATAAGTTTTGGGCCCTTGCCTGTCGCGAGTACTTGACCCACCCACGCGAGTGAGGTATCATTTTTATCGGGAGACCTGGGGGTACGCTGGGTGGTAGGAAATTTGTGGATCTACGTGGAAACATAGGGATTAAGGGTATAGCACCGAGAATTCTAAGCGCTACATTTTTTTTAAAATACGTTTTTAGCCAATTCTGCATTGGACACCCACACAAGTGAGGTATCATTTTTCTCGGGAGACTGAGGGGAAAGCTGTGGGGTAGGACATTTGTGTCGGCACGGTGATTTGAGGTTTGCAGGGGATTCTGGGTAGGGAAATGTTGGGGGACCCACGCAAGCCATACCTTGCTGAACTCTCCCGGGTGTCTAGTTTTCAGAAATGTGTGGGTTTGGTAGGTTTCCCTAGATGGCCGCAGAGCCCGGGGCCAAAAACACACGGGACCCCCTCTTGCAAAACCAGCTTGTTTTGTGATAGGTCATTTTGAAGTCGCCTCAATAGGTTTTGGGCCCTTGCCTGTCGAGGGTACTTGACCCACCCACACAAGTGAGGTACCATTTGTCTCGGAAGACTTTGGGGAATGCAAGCTGGGTGGAATTTTGTGGATCCACACAGATTCCAGAACTTTCCACCACAAAAATGTGAGGAAAATGTGTTTTTTTTGACAAATTCTGAGGTTTGCCAGGGATTCTGGGTAACAGAACCTGGTGAGAGCCAGTCAAGTCACCCCATCCTGGATTCCCCTGGGTGTCTGGGTT
Organism: Calotriton arnoldi; assembly: GCA_963921515.1. Lineage (NCBI taxonomy): Eukaryota > Metazoa > Chordata > Amphibia > Caudata > Salamandridae > Calotriton > Calotriton arnoldi. Next base: position 3,074 of record CAWUFW010020876.1, read on the forward strand.
TCAAAAATGTATAGGTTTGCTAGGTTTCCCTAGATGCCGGCAGAGCTAGAGTTCAAAATCTACAGCTAGGCACTTTGCAAAAAAAGGGTCAGTTTTCACAGTGAAAATGTGGTGTGTCCACGTTGCGTTTTGGGCCGTTTCCTGTCGCGGGCACTAGGCCTACCCACACAAGTGAGGTACCATTTTTCTCGGAAGACTTTGGGGAACGCGGGGTGGGTGGAATTTTGTGGATCCACGCAGATTCCAGAACTTTCCACCACAGAAATGTGAGGAAAATGTGTTTTTCTTTTACAGATTTTTAGGTTTGCAAGGGATTCTGGGTAACAGAACCTGGTGAGAGTCAGTCAAGTCACCCCATCCTGGATTTCCCTGGGTGTCTAGTTTTAAAAAATGTATAGGTTTGCTAGGTTTCCCTAGGTGCTGGCAGAGTTAGGGTTCAAAATCTAGAGCTAGGCACTTTGCAAAAAAAGAGTACGTTTTCACTGTGAAAATGTGGTGTGTCCATGTTGTGTTTTGGGCCGTTTCCTGTCGCGGGCCCTAGGCCTACCCACACAAGTTAGGTACCATTTTTCTCGGAAGACTTTGGGGAACGCGGGGTGGGTGGAATTTTGTGGATCTACGCAGATTCCAGAACTTTCCACCACAGAAATGTGAGGAAAATGTGTTTTTCTTTTACAAATTTTTAGGTTTGCAAGGGATTCTGGGTAACAGAACCTGGTGAGAGCCAGTCAAGTCACCCCATCCTAGATTCCCCTGGGTGTCTAGGTTTCAAAAATGTATAGGTTTGCTAGGTTTCCCTAGGTGCCGGCAGAGCTAGGGTTCAAAATCTACAGCTAGGCACTTTGCAAAAAAAGGGTCCGTTTTCACTGTGGAAATGTGGTGTGTCCATGTTGCGTTTTGGGCCGTTTCCTGTCGCGGGCACTAGGCCTACCCACACAAGTGAGGTACCATTTTTCATGAAAGACTTTGGGGAACGCAGGGTGTGTGGAATTTTGTGGATCCACGCAGATTCCAGAATTTTCCACTACAGAAATGTGAGGAAAATGTGTTTTTTTTACAAATGTTTAGGTTTGCAAGGGATTCTGGGTAATAGAACCTGGTGAGAGCCAGTCAAGTCACCCCATCCTGGATTCCCCTGGGTGTCTAGTTTTCAAAAATGTATAGGTTTGCTAGGTTTCCCTAGGTGCCGGCAGAGCTAGGGTTCAAAATGTACAGCTAGGCACTTTACAAAAAAGGGTCAGTTTTCACTGTAAAAATAAAGTGTGTCCACGTTGCGTTTTGAGCCGTTTCCTGTCGCGGGCACTAGGCCTACCCACACAAGTGAGGTACCATTTTTATTGGGAGACTTAGGGTAACACAGAATTGTAGAGCAACTGTTATTACCTATTGACTTTCGATGCATTTCTGCCTTCCAAATGAAAGACAATGTGTAAAAAAGAAATCATTTTGAAAAATGACCTATAACTCTCATGCTAGTATGGGTACTCACAATTTCGGAAATGTGCAAATATCTACTGTTTCTAAACTCTATATTTTGTTCCAATTTCAGAAATACATAGGTGTTTTTCATACCGATTTTCCATGTATATATTCCCCCAAATTAATTGCTATATACCTGGTACATAAAAAACCATTGCAAGACGCTGCTCAGTTATTGGCTCTGGGTACGTCGGGTTCTTGGTGAACCTACAAGTCCTATATATCCCCACAACCAGAAAGGTCCAGCGGATGTAACGGTATATTGCTTTCAAACATCTGTCATAATTAGAAGAAGTTACAGGTGAAAACGTTGACACAAATGGCTGTTTTTTTCAACTAATTTTCAATTTTTCCTATATTCAACTGTTAGTTTCCATAAAGAAACCTTGAAGGATCTACACAAATAACCCCTTGCTGAATTCAGAATTTTATCTACGTTTCTAAAATGTATAGCTTTTCAAGATCCATTATTGCTTTCATACCCATTTCTACCGTTAACTGGAAGGAGGTTGAAAGCACAAAAAATAGCAAAAATAGGCTATGTCTCAGAAAAATGCCAAAACTGTGTACAAAATGTTGGTTTTCTGACAAAAGTCTGCTTGTCCCTGAAAGCTGGGAAGATAGTGATTTCAGCACCACAACCCCTTTGTTGATACCATTTGCAGGGAAAAAACCAGACGCTTTCATCTGTAGCCCTTTTTTCCCATTTAAATTTTTTTTTTTTTTAGCTGTGTTTTGGCTAATTTCTGGGTTCCCTCCAGGGGAATCCACAACCCCTGTTACCTTTAGAATCCCCATGATGTTGGAAGAAAAGGACGCAAATTTGGCGTGGATTCCTTATATGGTCAAAAAGTTACAGGGGCCTAAGCTCGAACTACCCCAAATAGCCCAAAAAAGGCTTAGCACAGGGGGGGGGGAGGCCTAGCAGCGAAGGGGTTAAACAATATCCTAGCTTGTAGGGCTGCTTTCCGCAATCGACTTGTTTCCCTGCTCAGTGACGAGGGACGGCTCGTGACTACGGCAGGATCTCGTTAGTATAGGAAAGTTTTGAAATCCCCCGCCGTCCCTCCACGTCCCTCTTTCCGCTATATTGCAGGACCGGTGAGTAGCTGGTCTTGTTCTGGCCTTATTAACATCAGTAGGATATCAGGGGCCTTTCAGTTTTATTTTGTTGTGTCTTCTGTAACACGTTGGCTATTTAAAGGTTGAAATGCGTGACTTTTTTTCACTCACTGACTCCTCCAGCTTCTTTTCTAAGTGGTTAACAATTTCGATAGAGAACATTCACACCTGCGAGTGTTAAGAGGCGCCAAAGAGGGCTTACAGTGTACGTTCGCACAAGTTATTTGCCCTGGAACATTGCAGGTTTTTTGAGAGTTGTGAAAAAACAGAACATTTGGGGGCGGGCTTACGTCAGACGCAAAAGGCAAAAACAGGTGAAACCTTTATTTTAGGCCTTCATAACAAAGCATTCGTTTTCTGTCGCCACAAAACGAAATACATTTGCCAGCCACAGCACCGCCTTATCCATTCCATGCCGGGTGGCTACCAGTAGCGGTCGCTGGTGGGAGTGCCGCCGGGCGCTGACGTGGGGCGGGGGAGGGGCAGGGTGTGGGGTAGTAAACTACGGATCACGGGCGATTACAGGTAAGTACACATATAAATAAATAAAACGAATTTCGTTTTATTTATTTATATGTGTGCTTACCTGTAATCGCCCGTGATCCGTAGTTTACTACCCCCCGCCCCACGTCAGCGCCCGGCGGCAATCCCACCACCGTCCGATCCTGGGACTTCCTTTTACAAATGTGTACCCTTCAGCATTTTCAGAACAAATGTTCTTCAAATTACACCAGATAAAAGCGATTTGAAAATATTGGCCTCGGGAACCCTGGGAAGTGTATACGCCGTACCCATAGCCCCTAGTACCAGCATTGGCAACCTACCCCACCCCTCCAACGTAACATGCATGCTCATAAATAAACACACAACACATTTCTTGTTTGGGTAAAATTGCTGCAGGTTTATTACATACACCGTTATGTAATATGGTGGGTTATCTTACGGGCGATCAAGGGCAGGCAACCGTCTGGGCCGCCTGCCCGCCTGATAGAGCCAAGCAGCACTGGGGCGAACCCCATCTGTGCTGCCATTTCTGGTGATCCTCTTCCCGGATCACGTGACACATGGTCCCTTATTACTCACGCCCCTTTCAGGGCGGAGCGTAGCATAGCAAACCCCCGGTTGTTCAGGCCCACAACCGCCCGAAGGACTAACGGGGCGCCGACACGGTTTTCCAGGAACCTCCCATGAGGCTCCTAGGATTTGGCTCTGGCACCCACCATGGTGCCGCGCAGAGGTACCCTTCTGTACCCCTCTGCTTCCAGATCGCCCTGTAACTCCGCCTGCAACGAAAAGACAACATTACAACATTCTCTGCCTCCTGCCTGCCACAAACCACGCCGGGTAAGCGGTAGGGTGGGAGACGGCGTGTCCGGGCGCGCGAAAGAGGACGACAAGATGGTGGGGGAGGCCTATATACCCCTCCCCTGTCCTCGCGCCCGGAAGTGATGCTCGCCTAGCGCGCTGTGACAAGGCTTGGGGACTCCTCCCTGAGTCCCTGCCCCTACGGGGGTGTGGGGGTGCCCAGCTGGTACTAGAGGGCTGCCCTCTTTAGTGGCCCCCTGCGGGGGCATCGGACAGCCGCATAGTACCAGCATTGGCAACCTACCCCACCCCTCCAACGTAACATGCATGCTCATAAATAAACACACAACACATTTCTTGTTTGGGTAAAATTGCTGCAGGTTTATTACATACACCGTTATGTAATATGGTGGGTTATCTTACGGGCGATCCAAGGGCAGGCAACCGTCTGGGCCGCCTGCCCGCCTGATGAGCCAAGCAGCACTGGGGCGAACCCCCATCTGTGCTGCCATTTCTGGTGATCCTCTTCCCGGATCACGTGACACATGGTCCCTTATTACTCACGCCCCTTTCAGGGCGGAGCGTAGCATAGCAAACCCCCGGTTGTTCAGGCCCACAACCGCCCGAAGGACTAACGGGGCGCCGACACGGTTTTCCAGGAACCTCCCATGAGGCTCCTAGGATTTGGCTCTGGCACCCACCATGGTGCCGCGCAGAGGTACCCTTCTGTACCCCTCTGCTTCCAGATCGCCCTGTAACTCCGCCACAGCTCTGGAGGTGGCCACCGTCGCCGCCAGAGCCCCCACCAAAACAGATCCTTTCTCACCTGCAACCTCTCATTTCCAGGCCTCCTGCAAAGCTAGGGAAGAGATCCCTCCCACTGGTGATAGATGAACCCCATCTATATCACAATAGCCCTTGCCGATAGCCTGGATCAGCTAGTGTCTAATGCCACACAAAGGCCCCTCTGCCCTGTGAATTTGTGCCAAGAACTATCCACCCTCCTGCGGGCAAGTTCCACTGCTTCACATAACTCAGCCCCGTGATAACTCTGGGCGGGGCAGATCAGATTCCCTGGCTCGCATTGCCCCTTGAATTTGCTGAGCTCACCTAGCTGCCGTCCTACTAGGATGGTGTGTCTAGCACACCTGTGTCCCCACTTAAGGGACAGCTGCCCGCTTGTTGGGAGACCGCTCCCACACCCACCTGCCTACTTTTGGCTATTTGGGCGAGAAGGATTATACTTTAACCTTTGCACTGTCCATTTGCTTTCTAATTCATAACGCACAGGAATGTCCATAATAGACGTGTGTGACAATGAGCCAGGGTGCCCTCCTGCCCTTGCCGTGCATCCCTTATTTCTTATTGGAATTACGCCAGCTCTGCTCCCTTCGTGGTGAACCCCCCTAGGGATACCAGCTAGAGAATCCGTCTGATTAGTGCAGTGCCCACTGGCTGCCATATGGTGCCTAACCTTAAGGATTGACTACGTCCTACTTTGCCCTTCAACCCAGAATATTCCCGAATAGGGGGGGGGTTCACACTGCCCGCCTTGCCTTTTGTGCTTGGCACCTTGTTCCCCCCTTTCTTGGGGACGCAGCACACTGTGTTAGCTGACAGCACCCCCGCCCAGTGAGGCTAATATAGCTAACCGGGCAGGGCAATTGACCTTAAGCAGGAAAAGTCGACAGGCTAGAACCCTCCCTGCAGAGCCCCTGATTAGGGGGGCAGGGGCGTTCACACTGCCCACCCCAGGGCAACCCCAGCGGTGGAAAATTACCTGCTCAGTTAAATTTTTCTTTTTGTTGATCACTGGACATGCCAAATGTTCTTTTACATATGAGCCTTTTGTGCTTGACACCTTGTGTCCCCGTTACTTGGGACGGCAGCCCACTGTTGGTTGACAGCGTCACCACCCAGCGTGGCATGTATTACTCACCGGGCAGGCGTTTGCCCCTAACTGCAGGATCATAGTCAACTGCCCTTGGTTCTGGAGTGCACTTATTTTGCCCCGTTGCCCAGATGTATGCACAGACCCCTTTGCTTGCTACCCTGGTGAACACCTTAATGGTATCAAAGCTGGTTTGAAACAATGTATGTCTTGCGCCCACTACTGGAGACACCTCACCCTTTCGTGCAATTACCGCTTACGCAGCGCACCCGCTTGCCTAACTGCCGTCGGATCACAGATGCACAGTACCTACTGTCCATCTCCGACCCTGGATGCTTTAAAACTGCCACATTGACGCAAACCAAGTTTCCCCATTCCCTGTTTAGCTGCAGTACACCTTCAGTGGGTCCGCTATGAGATACCACAAACAGACACACCTATGTGTATTGTGCCCACTATTGGAGACAGCTCACCCCTTCGTGGAGTGACAACTACCCAGGTGCCTACCCAAGTCACCCAACAGACAAGTTGGCCCTGACTACCTTGTGTTAAGGTGCCAGGTTTGGGAAGAACCTTGCCTTCACTAGCTGCCCCCCTGGGAAACACAAAGACAGTGCTCTGGCCGCAGCGATGCCCTCGTGTAGCATCGAACCCCTGGTCAAATAAGAGTGACAACTCCAACTTACTTAAGACTACACCATGACCATGGGTGGAGTTTAGCTCTTCCCCAAACTTCTGCTAGCGTAACCCACGGTCACGCCTCCTGTTCAGTTCACTTTAGTAATTCATGGCCCTGACCCCCAAGGGCCTGATACTGGGCTGTGTAACGCGGCCCAGGGGTGACCTTAAACAATCGGCTTGGTGTGGATGGGTGCTAACATTACCTGGCTTACGTGCCATCCCTTTGACAGTCACTCCTACAGATGTGCCAATGCAGGTAGAAGCAGGAGTTATCCAGCCCGCCTTACTTCCTGTCCCAGTTGTCTGAGTGATGCAAGATTGAACTGGCGGCTACCATCCTTACTCACGCCTGCATATACTAGGCTCAGAAAACGGAACACTTGCTCTATAATCCCTTGGATTCCAGCCTGGCATTCCTATGTCCAGCTATACCAATCGATAATGGCTCTACTTGATCATGCTGACCGGAAGACACATCAACCCCGCGGAGCAAGGTGGGGATGCTAACCTGCCCTAAACTCTGCGGAAACAACAGCATGTGCAAGCTTGCGACAAACATCTGAAAAGCTGCCAACCACAAACCATCCCCAGCACCTGGGGGGCATGTCGCCATTCCTTGGCCTGTACACTGACCGAGCTTAAGATTAATAATGGTATCGAAGGACCCATCTCTGAGTGCATGCTTGCAACACTATCCACTGCCTTACCCGAGTCAGTAAAACGACAGCGGGAAGCATGCAAAGCTAAGCCCACGCATAAATCACCTGCCAATGCGAGCGGACCAAGCATTCGCCGCTCCCTAAGCCATCGGAACTGTCGATGGTATGCACTTTTCCTCCCTTATCACAAATAAGAGGACCTCAAAATAAGTGACCTTGTACACCACCTGTTCCTGTGTTTAATTTAATAAAACTATAATGTTGTTAATTTATAATAGGAACCCGGGTCACCCAAAGAGTGCACATATCAACTGATTTACCTCTTGCTCCCCCTTGGTATTATTGTCAGGGAGGAGGGAAGAATTAATGTTTGTAAATTAACCAAATGCCTTGGTGCGTGAACGTCCGCTGGTCGCACTAGTCAATGCGACGATTATTTAAATTAATAATACTGTGCATATGAATAAAACTATGAACAGGCAGCTGAGAATTTCACACGTTAGTAAATGTGAAACATTTTTGATTTGTCCATCGAATTGAGCCAGTCACCACCCTAGGTGAAGTCATGCCCTCCCAAACTTCTGCTAGTATACCCGGGAGCAGACAAGACAGTGATAACAGGTGGGGAACAATATGTATCAATACCTGCCCTTTCTTGAATACTGGGAATGCCAAATGTTCTTTAATACATTGTAGCCTATTTGTGCTTTAATTTTAACTTACTGCTCCAGCCCAGTTTGACCCCAACTTTGGTAGTAACATACCCTTAATGGTACGTGACATTCTACAAGCACTGTGCAGAATTCCCCATGACCACTGGAGACTCCTCTGGTGACACATGCCCCAGGTGGGGGTGAAGGGCTCATCCTCTTAAAGAGTCAGACCTCGTTACACTGCGAAAGAGGCACGTGCGGCACTCGAATGAGACAAAATAACTATTCTTTTCAAAAGAGAGCATGTCCGTAACTATTGTCTATATTGGGACAAAAGATGAACCATGATATTATCACTGATCAAAGTCTGTGATGTCATATTCGCTACCTCTGGAATATTCTCATAAAATCGCCATGACTGACACCGCACTCTCATCCTATGCTTTGTGTGGTCCTGGCCCACTTTAGTGTGAGCAGAGCCCCGCGATACATACTTGGCTTTATGGTTGATAATGCACAAGTAAACTACCCCCCTCCCATCAAGTTGGGTTGCACAGTACATAGTAAGTACCTCCTAATACTACACTGCGGAGCGAGCTCACTATTCACCAAATTCCTTCACAATTTCCGCTTCGGGCTGTAATTGGGAACACGCTCACCCCATGGAATCTTTGCGCTGCATAACATGTTTATTGTTACACAACTCCATGGCACTCGTTTTATCGACCTCAGCAGGATGAAATGCTGAGTGGACCCACCAGGATCTGAACCTGTGACCATGGGGTTGAAACAAGCCGCTTTCTGTTCTGCCGCTCCCCAGGCCTGTGAAATTGTATCCCAGTGCCGACATCTGGCACTTGAACCCTTCATTGGACAGGCCCGAGCTAGAAACCCAGATCTAGGAGGCCAGCCAACCGACTGACCACTTTCAACACCAGAGTGTCACGCAGCCACTCCATAGCCGGCGTCTCTCTCACACATTGCCCGCGTAGAAATTGCACTCAAGGCAAACGGTAATTAACACAATCCGCTAGAGAAGTATAAGCTATCAAGGGGCCCCTTCGGAGGCTGGGGCCCTGGTCCACTTAGCCCGTGCCTAAATGTCTCTGACCCAACGCTCCCTCTGCTCGCCGTGGCACCGGCACAAAGACCCCATCCGATGAGGGCACCACCCAGATGGGAACGCTATTTGGGACATCGCGCACAAATAGAAAGGCATCCCATGCTCAAAATATCCTTGAAGCACCCTGTGCAAGTCTACACCAGCAGACGTGCTGCTCAAGTTGCTCCCCCCCACAGCGCCCAGGGGTGCTGGCCCTGTTTGTGCCTATCATCACTGCCCCTAAGATGGAGAGGCAAATACCACTGCCTGCGATGCCGGTGGTCATCCTTGGCACTGATGCCTCGGAAGGCGCCTGCGAGGCTTGGACAGGTTTAGACATGCGCAAGTGCGACACTTCTCTAAACCAGGCCCCCAAAGCTGTAAGAATGGCTTGGGCAGCGGCACTGCACGCCAAAGTGAACCGATGGTGGACTAAACAACCCCTGTGCGGTGAAGCCACGTGAAAGATTCCCCGCCTGACACCAACCCCAGAGCTGCTCGAGAACAGCCCACCACACCTTCGGGGTTGTGCCCCCAAAATCCCTACAGCCCAATACACTGAGGGTCATTGCACGATGCCCACTACCACCACCATAATGCAAACTTGCAGTGTACTGTTAATGACAAACCGAACTAGATAGGCGGCAATCTGCCATACTTGGAGCCGAGGACAAAGTGGGAAAGATTAGGTGTGTTGTATCCCACACAATGCTTATAAGCACCAGAGGATGCACTGCCACCCTATCCACGGTGAGCTTCAGTCGTGATGCCCATTGGAACTAGGCGCATGCAGATTTTCCCTTACAGTTTCCAGCTGACACTCGTTCCCACACATACAACAAAGATACATCGGCTGAAGGTGTTTCTTCAAATCGCTCTGCTTCCCCAGGCCTACGCCGGACAGGGCCCGCCGTGATACTGCAGCGTTACTTTAAACTATAAACCACAAAGCCATATACCTTTGCTTGAGTTGCCGCCAAGCGTCACGTTCGATTCCCGATAAATGCACCTCATGTGCGGGGCGGCCGCCATTATTGCGCACGAGCGAATAAAAGTTAACATGTAGGCAATCTGGATACTGGTCACACAACATAACTACCGGAATATAGAGCGCAATTGGGCGCTTGCAATAAATTCTGCCCCTAAGACATGATAACCAGTTGCTTACGTTCCACCCTTTCCACCAAGCGCCGCAATACTACCCCTAAATGACATCACGTGGGAGGCGGTCATAACGGCGAGGCACCATGCCGCTGGCTCTAACCGCTTGTCTTGTTGCTAGAAGATGAGACGTCCCAAGCCATCGGGGAGAAGGCCCATCATCTGTGTTCCTTCTTTTTTTTTGTGCCAATACGCAGCTTATTAAACACGCCACAGACAAAGCCAACATGCCTCGCCTTTCAAAAGCATTACCCGGCCTATTAGCTGTGCTGTTTGCCCCTGCAAAACAGTCAGTTCAACACAAGCAATTACAATGAGGTGACACTTTGCGCACATGCCCCAAAAAGCCCTTAATTCGGCTCGCGGCCCCCAGAGTAACACCCTTACAGCTAATCTTCCCAGCCGCGGACATCCCATGTGGGCAGAGCCTGAAACCCCCAGTGGCACTCTACCTCAATGCAGGCCCCACCCTCCACACATTTAATCTGTCGTGGAGCATGCGGTGCCTGGCAAAACAGACATCAGGCCACCAGAAAACCGGGTCCTATCCCCTGCTGAGGTACGAAGTCCAACCACTCAAACCATCTTTATTGCGCCCTCGCGGTAGCTCCTCATTGCCTGTAGACTTCCTTGCCTTACCCGAAAGTCAGACAAAGGGGGCCTTGACACATTGGCCTAGAGCACAGCAAGCAGCCGCAGACAGTGTTGCCGGGGGCGAACCCGGGCCGCAGTAACTTCGGAAGTAGCTTTGCCCGAGTTACCCTGCAACTGCGCATCACAGACCTCCGTTGGTGCCCGGTTTCCGCCTAACGCAGGCCCCGTTAGTCCGACCCTTTGGGGCCTGCCCAGGTCAAGCGCGCAACCTTGGCGATGTCATACCATGGAAGGCAACATACCCTCCGCGACGAATGGCCTGCACGGCTCTGTTGCCATGCCCACACCGTCACCAAACTGCCCAGTTGTGCCCTGCACTCCAAGACCCACTAATGGGTCACAAGCTGCCAGCCACTGCAAACGTCCTCCCGCCGCAGCGACACGGGACAGGCCGCGACGACTCGGTGCCGCCCCAGTAAAACCCACGGGCCACCCCGCTCCGCCGCGCTGTGGGAACGGGAGCACCTTAAGGAACGTGAGCCCATACCCCCCCCTTCACCCGACGGAGAGGGGCAGCAGGGAGCGACCCAACTCACCCCCCGACCAGGATCCGGCGCGACTCTCTCCACCAGCCCCCCCCGCCACACGGAGCCACCCGCGCGGGGTGGGAGGCGGAAAACGTAAGCAGGGAGGCAAGGAGAGGCACTCGGCGAAGGAGCGAGCCAAGCTGGGGCGACAAGCTCCTGCCGCGCACCGGGGTGTCTGGCACCCGCGCGGGAAACAGGCTGTGGAGGTTCCCGGACTAGAGCGCAAGCCGCGGCGAAGGTAAAGCCGGGTCAGCGGTCTAGCCTGCGGAAGCCTAAGGAGAAGGGCGCGTGTTCACTGTGGCAGGAGGCCCCTCCTCCCCCCCTTGGGGGCGGCCCCCAGCCAGAGGGAGGACAGCGTCCAGCTCGACTACCAAGCCTCCCCTCCGCAGGCAGAGGGAGAAGCCGGTGCGGCATGGCGTGGTCCCGGATACTTCGAGCACCACGTTGGACCCCCACGCCCGGAGCACGCTCACTGACGGAGCCAGTTGCCCCTGGCCCCAGAGCTCAACGCAGAGCCAGGAGTCTGGGGCCTGCAGGGAGGGCGGCCCCCCAGCCTGATGTGCCACCTTCCCCCACGGTAAGCCCTGACGGAGGGTGGGAGTCGGAGGCGAGCTCCGGTTGAGGACCCAGTGCCATGCGCACCCCCGCTGTGCGACGGGCGCGGCCTCCCGTCCGGCAGAAGAAAACTGCTCGTGGCAAGGGGAAGGAGTAGCGGCCCAGCTGGTAGAGCCCCGCCGTCGCTTCCCCCGACCCAAGGCGAGTCCCCGGGTCCTGGCGTGAACTCTCTAAAAGGCAGAGTTCCTGAGGCGCCCGGCCCGGGAGGGACACGCAACCCTCATGTCCCGACCGCCTGGATACGGCGTGCCCAGGACCGGCAATGGCCGCACCACCCCCTGGTCGCCTGAGCCCTCGAGGAGCTGTCCTCCCCCCCCTAGAGAGGGCGCCGATGCCGGGCGAACCAGGCCAGGCACCCCTGCCTAGGGAGGCTGGGGGGGAGGAGCAACTCACCCAGAAAGGGGTCCTGCGGCCGGCGACCAAACAGCGAGACGGGTAGACGGCGTGTCGGCGTGTCCGGGCGCGCGAAAGAGGACGACAAGATGGTGGGGGAGGCCTATATACCCCTCCCCCTGTCCTCGCGCCCCAGAAGTGATGCTCGCCTAGCGCGCTGTGACAAGGCTTGGGGGACTCCTCCCTGAGTCCCTACCCCTACGGGGATGTGGGGGTGCCCAGCTGGTACTAGAGGGCTGCCCTCTTTAGTGGCCCCCTGCGGGGGCATCGGACAGCCGCATTTCGCGGGTGGATGAAGAAACCTGTTTTTTCCCTGTTAGCTGGATGATTAAACTTCACAGAGTTTTGGGCTGTACATGTTAAATCATTCCCTTGTGATTGTGGTGTCTCAGTGTCTGACAGGCCGTTACCGTTAGGTTCTGGCATCGCATCATGTAAGCTAACAGCACCTCTACCTCTGCATATCTGGTGCTGTCAAACCCATTCACTGAATATGGCATTTATAGCGTATTTACCGTAGAAGCACTATGGGCAAATGTAATATGTGCCGTCTTGTATATCGTTGTGTATAGAACCACAAACGTGCGCTATTTTTTAACATTAACACGTTTTTTCCGGCTGCATTTGTTTATGGAGTGAATGAACATTGTACTACAGCGTGAGCAAGTGGCACCCAGTTGCCCATTATGTTCCGTGCTTGTGCTCTCATTTTGTAACTACTTCTAATCTTGTGCAGTAGCCACAGTTCATCATAAGGGGGCCGATATGACAACTTCCAGAGTGCTGCAGATTTTAAAAACCTGCGCTGGATCCATGTCTCAGTGACAGCCTTTTGCCATCCTCTCTCCTAGTTTGTGCTATACTGTAGCAGCCTGATATGAATGTTTACAGCCAAGGGCTTCGAAGAAACGTGTGCTGTATTACGCGACCTTGAATGAAAACCACTATATTCTAGCTTCTGATGTATTGCTAAATCAGTACATTGTTCCGATGTCTCCAAAGCCACCGTCCGCATAGTGGTATCTTATGGAAAACGAGCAAGTTTTGGATACATGCTAATAGACCCAATTCAGACTGGAGACTGTTGATCTTCGAACCAGAAAAATGTTTTATTTTGGATGCCCCCTCCCCACTCCAAATTGCCTCCGCTCCAGTAGCAGTCAGTGGGGGAAATGCATTCTCCCAATTTGTTATCCTACTTTCCTCTACTAAAATATTCGCAAGTTTGGTTTCGTGTGCAACTTTTGCAATTCGTTTCGCTCTTGATGCTCACCATTGCTCGCGTGCTTAACCAGAGAACTGTTGGTACGAGATTATTTTTTCACTTTTGTTTTACACCTTGCGATGTAAACCATTCGACCCCGTTCCTTATTAACCACGGGCATTTGGAAAACTGTTGAATTAATTGTGTTTATGTCCACTGTCTTTCTCACATTACGTTTATAAGGAAGGGCAACGTTTTAGCTAATTACCATTTTGAATTTTTTTTTTTTAACAGGCACCATGGTGCGCATGAATGTTCTTGCAGCTGCTCTGAAAAGCATCAACAATGCAGAAAATGTGGAAAATGCCAGGTTCCGGTCAGGCCATGCTCCAAAGTGATCGTGCGTTTCTTAACTGTGATAATGAAACATGGTAAGTGTCTTAATTAGCAAGCATACTGACAAATGCTGACAGTCATATTAGTTGGATGGCATATTGTCTCACCCGGTTGCAGGTTTTTTTGTGTGGAAAAATGGGGCCGGTATAAATTTTGTATTAAGCTCAGTTGAATGACCATTGACCAATAATACCACAATCAATATACCTTTGTAAACATATGTTTCTCTTTGTAGTCTCATATATGACTAGGTAACTCAGCACAATCTGGATTTTTGCAGGTTACATTGGTGAATTTGAAATAATTGATGATCACTGAGCTTGGAAAATTGTTGTGAACCTCACTGGCAGACTAAACAAGGTAGGCAATCATTTGAAACCAACGCTGTACTTTATTCTTAACCTCTCAGACTTGCTCCTGCCATTCAGGAAAGCTAACAACACCCTCTTGTTAGTAACTTCTTACTGTCATAAACTCTCTTCCTCTCCCAACTGTGTTACATTTCTAGATGTGGTACAATCACTCACTCTTTTTTTTCCTATTAATATGAACCCTCTAGAAATCAAACTCGTTTGTTATGGGTTAGCATGGTGCACGTTAGAGGTATGATACTTAACCTGCTAAAGGTTTCCTTGATTTGTAAATTAATTTTTTTGGCCTTCTTAAAAGAAAATCCGCTATAAACCAAATGTGGGGTTGAAACACGTTTATTAGCAACACAAACAGTTCCAGTGGGGCTAACACAACAGTGAGACTTCAAGTATGTGTAAAGAGCTACAATCCATCATTTACAAATGCAGTATGCTTTGTATTGTAAACACCTTTATCAAGCGCTTACTAACCCTAACAAGGTGCTTGAAGCACTTAAAGCGCAGCAGTGTGCTGCTCTGGAACCCAAGGTTAGTGGTTAATCCAGTGGTTATTTCTTATTGTTGGTTATTGGTATTAGCGTTGTGTTGTCCTATGATAGCACTGCTTTTGATCTAATTTCTTTGTGGTAGAATTGTATTAATAGGAGTTAAGTGCGATCATTAGTGGAAGGTAGTATGGGAGTTCATGCAGATGGTTGGTGGGATTAATAGATGAGCTTGCAAGACTTTAAGTATTGTTAGGATGCAGGGGCATGATTTTGAAAGGAGGGGAGGGTGTGATCTTGGAGATTTGATGTAGTCTATTCACAAAAATACAACCGATTAGGGCAAATTGTATGTGACTTAAAGTAGGCTTTCCTCAGAAGAGGCATGCAGGGGTTGTAAAATAAGGAGAGGCCCATTGAAACGAAAAACGAGGACCGACAGTTGGAAGTTTTAAGTGAATCTCATTTTTATCTTGCAGTTTTAGGAATATAGTGAAGGCTTTTTGAGATGGAGTATGCAAAACTGTAGATATAAACATAAGTTTGTAAGGCAGTTTTCCCAAGAATTCTTATCTTGTATTGTCTGTTGCTCGACCACTGTTTCCTGATCAGCTGAAGGGTTTGGACGCGTATATTAATGGCTGGACACATATAGGGGAACATCAGTTGTTTTAAGCTGTGTTTTAGGGAACAGTAGCTCCATGATCATAGTGTGAACGAATATAGAGGTTGAGTTATGCAAACATTGTAAATAAGATTCAGCAAATGATAATTTACACTGAATATAGTGCACACTACAGACTGAAACATCTGTAATACCCCTTATTACCGGGAATTATCACATTGTGACTCGGCGTGCATGTTGCCAGGATTTAGCACTATTGTTGTAGCATTAGCCTTTTACCAGGGATTACCACCATTGTTCTATGTGAAGCGTGCTGCCACGGAGTGCCACCTCTGTGACAGGGCCAGCAGATTGGCAGGAATTACCACTTTTGTGCAAGAACCAGCATTTCACTTTTGGGCTGTATTGAGCTCAACACTCCTCACTCCTAAACACACAAGCAGGGCCACACCCACAGCGCAGACATTTTTTAGGTCGAGCCTAGCAGCGCATATGCGCTGCGAGGCTTGTAGTATCTGAATATGGTCTTGAAGCACCACCCAAGTTTTCTATTGGCTCCTGTTAGTGCCCTTCGTAAAGGGCTGCTTTTGTTTGGTGGATATGTTTAGTTAGTCCTACCTTTTGTTGTTTCCGACCCTCCCAGGTGACTGCCTCTGTTACTGTGGTCTTACACCTTTTTAAAATGTATTATTTATGATCCTTTGTGCACTATTTTCTTGTTTGCCTCAGCTGTGTAGAAGCACGGCGCCCGCTTCAGGGATGCCGCTCTTTGTTTCGGATGTGCAATTATATTGACTTACTTGATTTAGTCACACAGCATGGCAGCTCCCTTTCTTTATTTATGCACGCTGCTTTCACTTTCACTGTTGATCATCTATCTGGTTTCTAACTACCTACTCGCTCTTCTCTCTTTCTCTTCACCACGGGCTGCCTCATCATTTCCTCAGCCCCAGCAGTCCGGCTGCCTCATATACCGCCGAGTCAGACTTCTCCTCACCACTAACTCTCTCCTACTTGAGTGTGGCGGCTGCTTCTCCCCAGTCCTGTCAGTCTCCTCCCGCATTTAGCAGCTCTCTCTTCTACCTCCCTGAGAGCCTCTTGCTCCCTGCCCAGGACACCTCCCCTCTCCTGCTGTGAGCAGACTGTTGCGCTTTTCAAGTCCTGGAAGAGAAGAGTGATTCCTCTACAAGGAGCAACCATGAACATGGACATCTAGCATGTCCTGCTGGAACTGGAAAGGGTGTTCGAGGACAGCTAAATGGACGTGGCTGTTAACTACTCTGTGGTCTTCAACTATGCACTTTCGCTGAAGAGGCATGCCAGTAGGACTTGGAAAGCCTGTGTATTGGGGAAACAGCCTTTACAACTAGGTTTTTACCACGTACCTTTACCATGCATTTTTTACTATGCATGTTTTTACAAAGTATATGCTTTTACAACGTATGCCTTTACCACGCATTTAAGGTAAGTTGGGGGGCGTGGGGGATCTCCCCCACAAATACATTGTATGTATATATATATATATATATATATATATATATATATATAAAAACAATGCATGGTAAAGGCATACGTTGTAAAAGCATATGCCTTCTAAAAAAATGCGGGGTAAAAAATGCGTATTAAAGGCATTCAGAGTATTTCCCTGCCTTGTTCCGTCATAACAACCGTGTATTGTAGCACGTTGGTTTTTCATCCCCAGTAGATTCAAATGAAAGTAGTAGTCCGCAGTGTTTGGATTTGTACAGTGATACTAACAGTGCGCTAAACTTTTCTGTGCAGAGCAGACGCTGTCACTCTGGAATGTTCCACACCACACTTTTATTTTTTTGTTTTGCTGAATGGTGGAAACACCCAATGAGTTACGGGCCATTCGCTTTCAGAACACTCATTATGGGAGCTATGTTTTCCAAGGAACAGCCATGGTTTTCACATTTTATCTGAAATGTCTCCTTAGAACAAAAATCATCTGTGTAGTAGATCAGGGTGTGATACGCCCACCGCAAAGATTTGTTTTTAGTCCAAGCTCCAATCCCAGTAAAATACATGCGTGGGCCTGTGAGCCTGCTAAAAATGTCTTTAAGGCTTTCTGCCACAGGCTCCAACATCTGAGTGGGTAACTCCACAAACTGTGCTGACTAATAGTATGTTACAATCCCGGTCACCTTGCTCAGACTTTCATCTTTTCTTAGTTGATAAAATGGTAACGGCTGAGTTAATTGTTAGAACCCGATCCACATCAGACACGCCCTGTCCCTGAACACCTTCAGGAAGGCTCTCAAGACCTGGCTCTTCGGTTGAATGGAACTGCTGACCCCCTCCCCCCACAGTGCCTTGAGACCCTCACAGGTGAGTAGCGCGCTTACAATTCCCTGATTGATTGATTGAACCAGTGTGTATTTATGAAGTTATGAAAGGACGACATCTGCTGTGCTTATATTATTTTGATAACTTTTGTTGATTCGAAATGATTCCAAATTAAGCATTTATTCCTAGAAGTGCATTTCTACCTATAAGCAAGCCGTTGTTTTTCAATCTTTGTCAACGTCTCTATACATGGAAGTCGTAATATATGTAAGCCCATTGATTTTTTAATATAAAAAAAGTAAATAATTACAAATGCTTCATACTGTGCTCATGTCTGCAATGGGACTTTTGAAGGCCATGTTTTAGGCTAGGCAGTACCCTCGTCACATATGAGCAAAGATAGGTGTACTGGAAAGAGATGAGGCTTCAGAATGTCTTGTGAACTTAGAACTGGATGTACAGTGAATTCAAGAGCTTCCAAGTTGTATATAATCATGTGAGTGCCATAATAAATCTAGCTATTATGAAGCGCAGCTGGGATTCATGCTGAATTAACCAGGGCCTTACACACAATGATCGACTGATCTCCACACAGTACAACCGCCCAGTTAGCGAAGGCATTATTGGAATAACATCATTTTGATTCATCATTTAAATACCTTTAGGCTGCAGAGTTCCACCATCTAAGCATGAATTGCATTAAATAGCATGAAAGCCCGACCTTGGGTGTGTGTCCGTTGACCGGTGGCACGTGAAGCAACAATAGTAACCAAGACAATGTGCTGCATGGCTAAACACTTAAAAGGTCCCAAAGGAGAGACCTGTTGGCTATGCTAATGCTTGTCCGGGGGGCGGCAGTGGACAGGATCTGTGCCAGGAAGAATTCCTTGACACAAGTCCCGTGCCCTGCCACTCACCCCTAACCCCGGCAGGACGGGCAGCCAGGCATACCTGAGGCTTCAGGGGCACAGCTGACCCCAGGAGCGATCCACTGCCCAGGCAGAGTGCCATTAACACGCGTGGGGGCTGTTAACACCTCTTAGCGTGTGATCCTGCTTTATTTCTTCCCCCCCTTTACAGTTTGTCGGCTCCCGTTGCGGGTCGCACGGATCGTACACCTTCTACAAGGCTTTCCAGTGCTGCTTGGAGGGCAGGGACAGGATCCCGTGCCTTGGCGACTTCTTCCCTGTGCGGTGCCAGTCCAGGAGGCACCCGGTCTGCATAGCGGAAATGCAGCTGCTGTGGGAGGAGAGGACCAGCGGGCAGCTCCAGTCCAGCCCCAAGCTGTACTTCCTGCCCAAGGACACTCCAAGGGGCCGGAGCAGCGAGCACAGCCAGGTAAGGGGCGTTATTAAAGGGTAGAGCCTGCTGGCAAGGGTTTCAGTACTGGAGTTGTGGACGATGACCGCGCTTGTGGGCTGCAAAAAGCACAAGGCATGCTATTATAGTTCTGTGATTATTGGTAGAAGAACCTGAATAGCATCTGCTTCTTTTATGAACGTTTTTCTTTTATACAGGGGGCTGAGACTCACTGATTTCATCCACATTCGGTGTACTAGAGCTGCGATTGTCACTTGTCGTGGATCTTGGTGTAATTAATTAGACCACTCCTCTATATTTATATATGTATGTGCGTGAGTGTGTGTAGATAAAAACTGTATTTTTAGGTGTCTCAGTTTGATCAACGGCAGAAATTGTGATTTGGACTCTAGAATAAAAGCAGTAGGCAGCCTAGGTGTGGGGCAGTAGGGAGCCCTGTAACAAGGAACGAGGGACACGGCTAAATGCTTATAAGGTGCAAAAGGCGAGACCGATTGCATTTCAAATGCTTGTTATCATAATGATGAAAGTGTCACTAACATAGGTAATAAAGTACTTGTAAGTAGTAAACTAAGTGCCAGTAAGTAAATGAACTTTTGCACAAGATAGATATACATAATCAGACAGACTGTAATCCACGGAACATATTCACAGGAAGTCAATTGTATACACAACTATCACTATTTGCCAGCCCAATCAACAATCATTGTTAGCCAAGTAGTTCATCATGGTCAAACTTAGATTAGAACTTGTTTGGATGTGTGATATCAGACAAGGCACACCTCAATGTGGAACACATTTTTATTGGCCAGATACAACCTGGTGCCTGAACACAAACTATAATTATATCACACAGTACTGAAAGGCGCTAATAAGAAAAACACCAGACTATTATGTCTGAAGGAAGTGCGTGCCAGGGAGTTCACCAATATTTCCATGTCAGTGTCTGTCACAGCGTCATATGTCTGGTGAGGTCATAACTCTGTAAGTCCATTCTGTAGATGACATGGCAAAGTACACTGGGAAAAAAGCATAAAAAACAGAGTTTAGCAATCATAAATAATGTCTCACAAGGTCGAGAAATATGATACCTCAACCACAACAATGTCATTGTTAACACTAGCTAGACTTCACTGAAACACTGTAAATGTACATTTTAACATTTCAATAACAAGTCTCGAAAAATACTTCAGGACACTTATCCTACACTCTTAAGCATACATACACATTGTCCACCAGCTACACAACAACCAGCAATGGTGGTTAGTTACCTTCTTTCATTGCATACTTTCAGTCATGTGAAAAAGTTGTGGATAAGCCGTTATCTCAAATCCACTCCATCATAATCACCACTGTCCTCATTGTCCAGTCCTGGATCCTCCATGGGTGGCACCTGCTGGTCTCCGTCATCCTCAATTAGAGGTATGTTCTTATGTATTGCAACTTTGTGTAGCATGCAACAAGCCACGATGATCTGGCACACCTTTCCTTGGGCATATTGGAGGGCTCCATCTGTCTTATCCAGACAGCGGAATCTTGACTTTAGGAGGCCAAAAGTCAGCTCCACTATCTGCCTGGTCCGGCCATGGGCCTCATTAAAGCGCACTTCTGCTGGGGTGACTGGGTTGCGCAGTGGTGTCAGTAACCATGGCTCCTGCATTGAACACAGAAAATAGTTCAGTTGTCAAACAACATATCACTATCTGACATACAACCAACACACACTACAACATTTATATACAACATCACCTACCAACAAGCCAGGCCCGTTCAGGTTGCAGTTGACTCATCAAATGTGGGAAGATGCTGTTATGCAGGATAAAAGCGTCATGTGCAGAGCCAGGAAATCGGGCACATACGTGTGAAATGCACATGTCAGGCAAACACACCACCTGGACACTGATGGAGTGGAAATGTTTCCTGTTGCGATAAACCTTTTCATTAGCCTGTGGTGGTACCAAAGCAACATTAGTGCCATCAATTGATCCAATTACATGGGGTATACGTCCAAATGAATAGAAATCACCCTTGATGGCGGCCAATTCTCCAGGTCTCGGAAACTTGATATAGTGGTCCATGTATCGGGTCAATGCCTGCAACACATCCCGAAGAACATTACTGAACATGGGCAGGGACATTCAACCCGATGTTGCCACTGTGTATTGGAATGTTCTCGTGGCAAAGAAATGCAGTGCTGCCATCACCTTCACCTTGGGGGTTAGTGCTGTTGGATAGGTGAGCTGAGGCCACAAATAAAGTGATAACTGCTGGCACTACTCATCAATTGTTGCCCTTGTGAGACAGTATTTTTTATAATGTCTCGCTCTTCCAATGTTTGTAGGTCTGGAAAGGGCCTGTGCACAGGAGGCTGTCTTCTGGCTCCTCCGTGATACCTATGTGTAGAGTGTATACACAGTTGGTGTTAGTTCACAATGTACCAAGCAACATGCAATTAGACCAACAACAAAGAGCAATTAACCGCACATAGCACTCCATGTCATTTCAATGATCAATGTTATCCTTAGATACATATCACAGCGTGCATGTCATTGCTAAACATGCCTGATAGGTTTGGTGTCACAGCAATTAGAGTGCAGTAGTGTCATCTTCACTAGTGTCAGTTATTGTTCATGTAAATCAAGAAGGATATACTGCCAAAACTGACACGCCAAAAGCCTAGACTTATGTTTGTGATATCAATTATATGGTTCATCTGTACACACAATAGGATCATGTAATGCATGACATCTGGGACACCACATGCATCAAGCGTATCACAATGCAATATATGCACACTCATTTCTCAGGGTGGACACTGTCATGTTGTCATGTCTGCATTCCACAAACAATTGCATACACAAACCATTTACAATGTAGAAGTGTCGGAAAATGCAGTTGTTCACTTAAGTGTAGCACACAAGGATGCCCTAGAAACTCACATATCAGAGCTAAGCATATGTGGCTGCTTAATGTCACAGTGTAGTCCTTCCTATGGGAACGTTTGTGCAGTGCCCACTGCAGGAAACGGTGACAGGATTTGAGAGGCTGGACCAAGAAGATCGCAAGAGTCTAGCTGGGCCTGTCCCCTCCAGGCAAAAGGGGCACGTGGCGCACCCAGACCCCCCTAATGCAACGCATCCTTGCAGTGGTCTTCACTGACCTGGATGGGCAGTTGAGAGCCAGACAGAAGCAAGGAGGGGCTGAGTATATTCCTTGTTGCACAACATATTAACCCATGCATGTGCATGTATTTGAGGCTGGATTCCCCTTTTTTAGGTTGTGAGACCTACAAAACCACTGTTCAGTGTTAAAAGATGCATATGCACTAGATTTAGTAGATGCATGGCCCTTTCATCTTGGACATGTGAGGATAAAATAGTCAGGGTATTGACAGTAGTGCCATGCTATTGTAACCCTAATGCATGAGAACAACATGTGCATGGAAATAACCTTCAGAAGTGTTGTAAGTGCTCAACATGTGTCAGCACATTGACAAATGTCTGGACTGTTCTCTGTGTGGCCACACCAACTCTGTAAACTATGTTGATGTTGGATCACTTAACTGTGAAATCCCATGCTACACATCTAGGTAGAAGGTAATGTCTATGTTGAGGGCTTGGTGAGTAGTGATTTGTCAGTGTGCCAATGTTAGGTCCCAGCACTGGTGCCCATTGTACTCTAATGTATCCGATGGGCAAATTACAGTTTTGGTAACTTATATCACCTGTCACACTGGCCATTCACATGATTGAGTACACGATTCCATCCTCTCAATTCCAAAATTGAGTCCATGGTTCTGACTCTGTAACATTGACAACACATGCCATTCAGTGGCTAACAAAGTAGGTCTCTGGTTGAAACAGGGTTTTAATTGAAAAGGATTATGTCAAAAACACATTCACAATGTTTCTCATGTGGGTAAATGCTCTTAACTGGTCATACATGATGCTTTGTAAACCATGGTTTAGTTGCCTTACTGGTAGATTCAGAGATGTCACATGAGCATCATTCTGAAGTACTTTAAAAATACTAAGATAAAAAGCAATAGCATTTAAGCTGTATATTGTGTGCACGATGCAAGAAATAAGTGAGGGACATTCTGACTTGGCCTTTACAAATGTGGACATCTGCAGTGTTGACACAATGGTAAGAAGTGTTGAATACACATTTTAAAGTAAGATGTTCAGGACTAATAGTTTGTACAGACAATGCTTTCAGATGGCTCAGTGGTATAGTGATCTACATGAAGCATAAGGAAGATGCAGTTATTGGACTTGGCAATTTGTGCTGACATGTGTTTACATGGCAAACTGGTATGATGTTTCCAATGTGGACGAAAATCTAATTAATCTTTCTAACACTGTGCATAAATGACACAAGACTGTGTGCCAAATACCTTTCACCCTAGCTATGTCTACTTCCTTGGTGTGTCCACGATAAAAGAAACCCATGTGACCTGCCAAACAACTACTTCTGCTACTGGACATATGAGTAAAATCAATATGATCTGTGTGATATGGCCTGTTCAATGAGTACACCAGCTTGCTGTATAACAATCAATATATGTAACCTGTAAAACTAGACAAGCTGGTTCCCAAGCTGATGAATAGGGATAGCAGAATGGATACCATGCCTAAAATCAGGTGTGTGACTCCTGTTCTCATTATGAGGTCTAAACTCCCTTGCATTAGATGAGACAGGTATATTGTTATGTTGAAGATATTGTGAATGAGGAAGTGGAAGTTGCTGCACACAATGTTGCTCACATTATCATGTGTGAGGGCGCACAGGTTGTTTTGCTGTCAAACATGTGGGATTTACGGAACAGTATCAAGTATGTTAGCCACAAGTTCTAATAATGAAGTTGTGTAATCTTGGAAGAGTTTTTACGAGACCTCTGTGGCAACGCTATATGGACAACTTATGTTATTCATTTTACTTTTGTTCACAGCATCAGACCTGCCCAGCGAAGGAGACAGTACCACAGATGTTGGGGAAGCAGATAGCCAGAGTTTTGCCTGTGCTGACACAGATCAAGAGGGAACCAGTGGCATGGAGGGTGACGGGAGAATCACTGAGGTCACAAGCGACATAACATCAGTCTCATCAACATCTGGCTCCAGTGATGACTCCCAGGTGGTGGTGGATGCCCCTGGACCTCTGTCCACTCCATCAGAACCCACCACCACCCCTACCATCTCCCTCCCAGCTGCTCCCCAGCCCCTGGTCCATGGCTGCTCCCCTAGAAGGGGAGGCGTCTCCTTTGCACCAGGCACCTCACCCCCTGCCTCTGTCTCCCTCTGCTGCCCTGAGTGTGGAGGCTATTGACATTCTGAGGCAGATCTCTGTGGGGCAGAGAGCAATGCTGAATGTCCTCCAGGTACATACCAATCACCTTACGCAGGTGGTATCTTTCCTGGAGGCATTCACTCTGACATGTCTGCCCTACAGAGATCCAATCAGGCTCTAGCCTCCACACTGAGAGCATCATTGTCCCAAATTCAGCTGTCCCCATCCACAGTCCTGAGTACTATCCCTGACCAAGGCACACACAAACATGCATCTACCTCAACAGCCACACGCAGCACACAAACACACAGACATCAGGGCAAACACACACACACTCACAAGACAGACGTCACACTCACTACCACAGACATGCCAACAGACACCACACCAGCCTCCACAGACATGCTGCAGACCTCACAACCATCTGCCTCCACAGCCCCTACCCTTGCCTCTCCTTGTACCCACTCTGCTAAGAAACTACACCTCATTGTCATTGACCTCTTCCCTACTCAAACTGATTAACCCCCTCCCAAAAAAGAAGGAAATGACCTTGACGCCCCTGCCATACGCTTCAGACCCCACCCCCCAGCCCACCACAAAAAAAGAGTACCCCCAAGGTTCCCGCAAAAGAAAATCCCCCATTTAAAAAAAGTCCCCACCCCTCCTGAAACCCTAACTTCAACATCCACATCCCACCCTAGTACCTCCGCACCCAAAAAATCCCGGCCCAAGAAAGCACCAGCCCTCTCTATTCCCTTGCAAACCCTTCAACACTACTGTATTCTCAAAACACCTGAAGCCCAGCTCATCCCCCTCCATCTAGCCCGCCCATTGCAGTTGTCCCACCCCCCTCCATCTAGCCCTCCCACTGCAGTTGTCTCACCCCCCTCCATCCAGCCCTCCCACTGCAGTTGTCCGACCCCCCCTCCTGATTCCCTCCCTCCCAAAGACTAACCCAGCCCTCCCTAGTCTTGTCCCTTTCGTGCCTGGCCTGCCCCCTGGATGCCCCTCCCGGGGGAAGTGTCCCTTTGCAGGACAAGTGCAGGCAAGCGATGATGGGCATGAACTTTGTGGCCCATCTAAGGAACTCTATTGGACTGTCCATTGGCCTTTTTCTCTTTAAAGACACACCTTTTTTGCTGAATAAAGCATGTTCTAGTTTCGTTTTCAGATTTCTGTGTCCCCAAAATGGATTTGTTGTTAATTGTATTTCATGTGTAATTAGTGATGTAAGTATACAATGATGTTAGTATGGCATGGATTGCATATGGTCCATGGAGTATGAACACTCGGTTAGGATGTGGTATACATTCTTGTGCCTACATTCACTGGGTGTCAATGTCTACATTAGTTTTGTCTAGGAGTGTGACATGAAGTCACAATCCTTTGCTTTTGAAATTAGAATTCCTCATAGTTTCTGCTTACAGATGTCAACATGGTAAAAGGTGTGGCAAAGTACAACAGTTTTGGAGAAGCATGCTGCATATGTATGTAATGGGCTGAAAGACAGCTGTCTTATCAATACGCCTGGATACATATGGACTCTGCCTACATGGTAGTGACTTTGGACACACATATGTACACAGAGTAATGGTACAATTGATGTATGTGACTTGATAGTGGTGAAGCAATGTATGTGCCTTCAATCAATCTGGTTAACTAGTTGCAATGACAACATTGCCACAGGTGGCTGCCACTGTGGCCAATACCCTTTCAAGGCAGTTTACCCATATTACACATGCCCTGTGCCTATGGTGAGTGTGAGGTGGGTATTGTTCTGACAGTGTCCTGACCCTATTGCCTTCCAGGACTCCCCTTTCTTCAGGTATTCCTGTTAGGCAAGGTGTCTGTGGTCTGTATCCTCCAGTGGATTTAAATTTTGATGTTAGTCATTACATCCTGATATTTTTTGGGTACATCATGTAGATGGTGTGTGTGTCCAGGACATTTCTCAGTAAGTTAGTGTTTTTCTTACAGGGACACAATTGTTGTATGTGTTAGTTGCATGTAGACCCAGCGTATGGTACATAAATGGTTGTCACACAATTGGAATGCTAGTGATGACATACTGTGATTGTAGAGCTGTACAGTACCTAGCGTTGTAATGTACCTATCATTCTGGGCGTATGCCACAGTTGGGGTGTGAGAGTCTGGGCATTTCCCTATTCTGTGAACTGGACATAGGCCACATCATGCTTATGTGATGTTCCTTTAGATTCTGTATTGGTGCACACGTGGCCCTGCATTTGCTCATACACCCAGAAATATGATGCACCATACCAGAGTATGGTAAGCAGTAGGATAGGGGATGTATGGCCTATCCAAGGGTAATGTTAGTTGCAATTTGTTGTCCAAGCTTTTCAATTAGTATTTGTGCAATAAGTGAAGTTGAGTGTGGCTACATGTCCAGAGAGGATGTGTGACATGCTAACTGACAGGGGAGAGGAGTTGGCCAAACGGCTAGGGCGGTCGATCTCGAATCTGGGGAACCGGTTTTGAGTCTCGGCAATGACGCTGAACATCCTGTGATTCTGGGCAAATCACTTAATCTCCCGGTGCCTAACAAAAATGAATGTGTCCTCATGTAATGCAACTGGTGCTATGTAAGGCGCTCTGATACCCGATCCCTTCGGGTCAAGTTCGCGCTATATAAAACTCTGTAAAAAGAAAAACTGGGACCAATGCGTAGGACTTCTGGGTTGTGGTTTTGTGGTTTAGTCTACTTATTTTTAGCATTGTGACATGCTTTATGTTGTTCCTTAGATGAAACATATTGGGTATTTTAGTTTGACAAGGGTTTAGTTGTGTGGAGTCATAGGGATGTGTATCATGAGTCTGTGGCTACCTTTTCCACCCAAATGGGCAACTTGCTAGTGCATTTCACATATAGGCACAAGTTCTAAAGGTTGCACTTTCAGGCATATGATGATTCTGAGATTGGATATAACACACCTAACATTGTACCTAAGATGGCAGACAGTTTGTATTTGGCAAAGGCTGTGATAGTCATCAATTATGTGAGACACATGTGACGTTGCTCCATAAGGATTTGGATTTGTCATGATACTGACAGGAGTTGATTGTGATCAAGATATTTCATCTACTTGTTCTGGGTCACTGGTGGGTGCTACATGGGCTAAGTGTATTATTTATGTTTCAGACATTTAGCCAAACTCTATTAATTTCAAAGGGTATTTTTTATGTACATCAAATTGACTTGTTGGGAATGCTAGGCTAAGTCAAGTCCTGTTAGTACATTATGAGTGAACTACATTTATCTGTGCTTAGTCATCCAATGCCCCTTCTAGCCCCCTCATGTGATACAGCTGAAGGTATACCTTTTCAGCATGACAATGCACGGCAACAATCTCCTTCTTGGCTCAGTTTATACAAGCAGACTGAACCTCAGTCATTGGTAAAAGGAGTGGTGTAGAATATATTTAGTGCAGGGTGGATGCTGTGTGCCATTCCGAGCTGGCACTGCCCTTGGACAGTTGCCCGGGGCCTCACAAATGCTAATGACTACAGGGCCCGGGACCAGAGCACTGCTTTTAGTGGGCTTTCAGTGTTACGAGCTACAGGTGGTCAGCCCCATCCCTTGGGTTTTTCAGCCATGGTGCAGCAGGGTGATGCACAATAAATGCACAACACCCCTCCCTTAGGAATGGGCTGAGATGCCAATATGTTTGGCACAAACAAGCTTTCAGTTTACAAACTGGAATGAGAATCTTCAATTTGAGTTTCTTTTCCTGCCAGACTTGCCTTGATGTCACCCCTCACTCGGCCTAAACAATGCATCGTC
Source organism: Calotriton arnoldi (assembly GCA_963921515.1). Taxonomy (NCBI): domain Eukaryota; kingdom Metazoa; phylum Chordata; class Amphibia; order Caudata; family Salamandridae; genus Calotriton; species Calotriton arnoldi. The sequence goes on from CAWUFW010020876.1 coordinate 31,115, forward strand.
ATCCTGACAGCAAATAGCCACATCACTTGAGGGTGCTATGGATGTGAACAACACCGGCCCCTGCTTGAATGAACATTGTGGAATCCTATGGGATGCCCATAAAACTTAAGTCTGACAGCCATTATGCCATTGTATCACAATGTGCACTGCTCACCAGGGATGACAGCAGAGGGAGAAGAGTGGAGAATGGATGAGATTTGCATTTTGTTCACACTTTTCCACTGACAAATCTATTGTTTGTACAAGCTATGACTATACTATTTTACCCACACATCATTTGGAGTTGAGCATATGATAGGTGTGTATATAGCCCTTTGTGTATTGAAAACAATACAGGAATTTTGAGAAATGCTTGTTGCTAGCGCAGATCAAACAGAGATGAACTTGGAGGGTTGTTAAGGCTAGTGGATTGCCTTGTGCTACATGTGGTCAGCCGAGTGGACTGTGAGTCCCCAGAAGTGTTGTGGGCCCGTCTGCTGTGCAGGTGCTATAGGAGCCTGTGTTACACCCATGCACTAAATTGACAGAGAAGGGAGGAGGTGGGTGTTGAAATGTGAAGCATAGCTGCACATGTTGGAGGGGTTGATGTTGGAGGGGCTGAGCTAGCGAAACAAGGGTAGAGGTGAGAGTGAGTTGTGTTGACATTTTGTGCATGGAAGGGAGACTCAGACGAAGTAGGGGCAGAGCAAGTAAAAATTTAGATAAGAGTGGAAGGAAGGAGTTAAGGTCAAAGGCAGTGCTTGGATAGGATACGTAGAGTATCCTTTTTATTACATTGGGAATTGTTGTAAATGCTGGGGTCTGGATATCAGAGTGTAGAACCTTAAAAAACTGGTTAAAGCCTGGGCGAGGTATGCTATTATTAGGTAGATGTGAAAGAGGTAGAACCAGCTAGACAAGGTTAGAGGCTGGCAGGAGACGAGAGCTGAAGTATGTGGCACTATGATGAAAGGTGGCTGTGATAGAGGCAGATTCATTGAGAAAGGTAGTTGTTAATATACAGAAGTTAATAGAGGTATGGAGCATGGAACTGAGATGTAGATGTAAGAGAGACACAGTGAGACAGGGTAAAAGGTGTTGGGGAAACAAAGTGGTTAGGTGGATGTCAAGGGGATACACCAGTTGTGTAAGTTAGGATGCTGGATGGAGAGATGCGAGGTGTTGGCCAATAGATGGATGGTGTGTTTGAATATGTAGATGCACTAGTTTGTCAAATGACTATTAGTAGGCCTTAAGCAGAGTAGAGAGAGTGAATGGTGAGAGGCTAATGAATAAAGCCAGATTCATTGAGCAATGTAAGTGTCAGGGTGAGAGATGTGGTGAGGTGTTAAGAGTGAATGTAAGAGGTGGATATAATGGGGCACCTCGGTAAAAAAGAGCATCCCAAAGCCAGTGGAAAGGGGTGAGATGGGGATGAAAGGGGTACATTTGACATGATACAGTTATTGTCTGCTGAGGAGGTGATGAGTACAGTACATTGTGTGTATAGCATGAACGGGAGAGGTGTTATGTACATAGAGGTGAAGTGTGGTGCAGGGAATGTAGGTGTGGATGTAAGAGGTGCAGCACCAGAATAAGAATGTGATAGTTTGGGTAGAGTAGTAAGAGTTGAAGGGTAGAGCTTAGAGGCAAGAGATGGTTTTAAAAATGGCAGTACCAGACGGTAAATTTAAGGAGCTTGTGGATAAAGGACATGTTGGGTGATGAGCATGTACTTTGAGGTGGATGTGAGAGGGGTCAGACCAGCACAAGTAGGGAATAGGCAGGCCAAGATGTAATGTGGAAATGTACACATGGAGAGGATAGGTAGATGTAAGTATGCAAAAACAGTTGCCAGATGAAAAATAGGGATGTAGTTTGTGTTAGCTGTTGCTTGATTGTTCTTTACAGATTGTTGAAATGGCCGCTAGGAGACCACTAGCATATGCAAAACCTATTGGCATCACAGGACACGTTCCCTCCAGACTGCATGCATTGGCTGAGTTGTGTGGGCATAACTGCTAGGTTTCCCTTTGTAGGTTGATGTTGTCACTGATTGCTCAGTCTTCCCCTTGGATACTCCCCTGGGATGGAGGTATTGAGGGTTCATGTTTTCTTACCTGATGCAGATCCATTGTGTAGCAGGCCATTGATTAGGGCCCATTGCCCCCCAAGGAAAAACTCCAGGATGTGTGTTGGTGGCCAACCAGGGGGCAGACTATTCCTGAAACCCTTCCCTACACTTCCCAGTACACTACACACAGGTACTCATGGCATTATGACTTTCACTGCCTTATCACCCAGAACTAGTGGCGTGGTGGCTGGCCCGGCTTCCTAGTCTCTGCGGCAGCCTATCCCCGTAGACGCCCACGTCCGACCATCGCCAGTACGCTCGGGCCCCTGCCCTAATGCTCTGACAATCCTGCTCCCTCAAGAAATCTCACCATTGGATACATCTGGATCAACCCCTGCTTCTCCACATCGCTTCTGTGAACTAGTAGTGCCCCACCCTAGCCAGCATGGCAGGTCCTGGCCTAACCGCTACTGGGGAAAACTCGTATACTCTGGTTTACCCCCCTAACCTCTCTAAAACCGCTGCAAAATCCTTCAAGCACACCACCCTAAAAAGGCACCCTGAGTCATTGATCTCTGACCTGCGATACAGTACGGACAATGGCACAATCATTAATGACCTCATCTTCTACTCCAGAAGAAGCTCTTCTTGGCGCAAAACCTTTGCGCACCTCCTCTATGTACGTGCAACCAGGAACATTCCATACGGCACTAAGCTCACTATAGCGCCCTCCACATTCCTGCAAGCTGACCTCACCATCACCTTCTATAAAAACGGCATCGTCCTAATCCATGCTACAACTAAAAACCTTAATAAATTTGCGGACCTCTTTACCCTCCTCAGAAACCACGTGCATGACTCTCGCAGGGTAACCAACACCGACCCCGTCGACCCTCCAACCAGCCAGTCTAACGTGCCTAGCCACCCTCAAACCACCCCTCCAAGGGTTTCCAACACAGATCATCCCTACCCCTCTAGGACGCCGCCCGGGCTTGCCAGTAGAATCGTCGCTAGTCCTCCGGTCTCCTCCCCACTAGTTCCCCACTCTGTCCTTGAGACTGATACTCCTCCAAGGACCTATGACACAGATCGAGCTAGCCCCTCTACCCCTTCTCCTACACATGCCGATAGAACTGCCCCTGAACCACTGCCCCCTGCCCTCAAGCACTTCCCTCCTATTTGGATATCGAAACTCTGCACTCCAGAGCAACCAAATTAACGCAGAGTATCCATAACTACATTCTGGACCTAAAGAACCTCCTTCACCTTGCTGAACTCTCCCTCGCTAAGCTCAAACCCCGCGGGACTCCTCCCCCCCCTATACCACCAAGCACCCACAACTGCTACCCCTGAGACACCTTCGCCCCCGCAAGCAACCATGCCCCCTCTCGGAGGAGGAAATCCTAGCTCTCGTCCTCTCCTACAACACCACTACCCTGGCCACCCCATGCCCACCAGACCTCACTGAAGAAGAAAGTCTAGCCATCCCCCTTGACTACAACCCTGCCCCAGTTTCCCCCTGTCCACCGGACGTGAGTGCCGACCATGCCATCTGCACGGTCGCCATCAACCCCAACAGATCAGCTACCCTCCGTAACAGAAGCGTGGTTAATAGCAATCTAGCGCCCGTACCCCTGTCCGCCCCGACTCCCATCTCTCCCACCGACCCCCCTCTATCTGGCCTTTTAATCAGCTGCCGATCGGCTATCAGGCATGCTGCTGATATCGCTGATCTCATCCTGAACAAAAACCTTGACTTAGCGATCCTGACCGAATCGTGGCTCAACGAATCCTCATCTCCATGCCTGGACCTCCTAGTCCCTCCCAACTACAACATTGCTAGGCTGGATAGGCAATCCAGCAAAAAAGGAGGAGGCATCGCCTGCATCTACCGCTCTACCCTCATTATCACGGAACTTCTAGCGGACACCTCAGACTCCTGCGAATACCTCGCCCTTTCCATTTGCAGCAACTCCACCCAACTGTGCAATCTGCACATCTTTTACCACCCCCCAGGCACGAACGACACCTTCACTGACCACTTCATGGAAATCATCACAGCCAAGGTTTCCTCCAACGCTAATGACATTTTCCTTGGTGATTTCAACCTGCACTGGAACGATCCTAAGGATCCTCATGTCAATGCCATCAAAGACCTCCTGGCCGATCAAGCCCTGACCCAAGCCTGCATACTCCCTACACACTCGAAAGGGGCCACCCTTGACTGGATCATCTCCAAGGAGTCAACAGTTAAACTTATCTCTATAGACCCATGCGACTGGTCGGACCACCATACTATCTCCTTCCAATTACCTGGCACCCACAAAACAAGGGCACAGCAACCGGTGATTCCAGAACGCTGGGTCAGAGACACCAAAAACCTGGACCTCAGGGAACTGAAGGCTCGCTGCAATTCTGACCTCCCCCCCCCTCGCATATCACAACGGCCAGTGACCTCAATGACCACTACTCTGCAACTATAACTAACATTCTAGATGACCTAGCCCCGCTAAAACTAGAAAGAACCCAAATCAAAGACAGGAATCCCTGGTCCTCTGGCTCCCTCAGCAACGAGAGGAGATCCCTCCGACAATCCGAAAGAACCTGGAGACAGCACCCTTCAGCAGTACATTTAAAACTTCTCCGCCAGGCCAGAAATGCCTACAACAGGCACATCCTCAATGCAAAAAAAGAATTCTTCAGATCGGAGCTGGAGAACGCCAAGAACAGACCACGCAAACTCTTCGAACTGGTCAAACACCAATCTAATAAACTGGCCAAAACATCGAAAGAAACCCCCAGGTCGCTAATATCATCTGAGGATTTCTCCTCCTTTTTCTCCGACAAAATCACAGCCTTAGGAAACGAACTCAGCTCCGCCACAAATTCTCAACCCTTTCCGGATCTGCCCCCTCCTTCCGCGTTGCCCCCACAGGCTTCACCCAAAAACCAAGCACACTTGTCTAACTTCAAGCTCTATGATGAAGACTCTGTCTCAAAAATCCTATCTACCTTAAACCCAAACAACCACTTTAATGACCCGCTCCCCTCCAACTGCCTAGCTGCCGCCGCCCAATCCATCATTCCTAGCTGGACTGCAATAATCAACGCCTCTCCCAGGCAGGGATCGATACCCGACTCTCTGAAAGCGGCCAAGTTCTCCCCATCTTGAAAAAGCCGTCTCTGGATCCAGCTTCCCCTGACAACTTCAGACCTATCTCCAATATCCCTCTCTTAGCCAAAGTGTTGGAGAAGTGTGTGCAACAGCAGCTAAGCCATTACATCAACAACTTTCATCTACTTGACGACTTCCAATTAGGATTCAGACCTGGGCACAGTACTGAAACCACCATGCTCCACATCGTAGACGATGACCTCCAAGCCCTCGACCAAGGCAAAACGTGTCTCCTAATCCTCCTGGATCTATCCTCGGCCTTCGACACGGTCAACCATGGAAAATTACTCGAACGCCTCAAATTTAGGCTGGGATTGGATGGTTCTGTTCTAGACTGGTTTAGGTCCTTCCTCTAAAATCGATCACAAAGATTCCTAATTAACGGTAACCTGTCTGCCCCCTCCCCAGTCACGGTTAGAGTCCCTCAAGGTTCAACCCTGTCCCCCACCCTCTTCAACCTTTACCTGGAACCGCTTGCCGAAGTACTACGCTCCGCGAACATCTCTTACCACATGTATGCTGACGACACCCAGATCTACATCAAAACCTCATCCCTCGAGGAGATTCTATCCCTGAATGAGGCCTTGAAAATGACTGTCCAATGGCTCGCCTCCAATCAACTCAAACTCAACGCAAAGAAAACAGAATTTCTCCTAATTTCCTCACCCAAAACTAACCCTGAGATTCAGATATGGATTAAGGCTATCACAGCCCTAAACTGCCCACCAACCATTGTGGACTCGGCCAAATCTTTGGGCATAACCCTTGACTGCAACTTGAACATGCAAGATCACATCAACTCGATGGCTAAATCAGCCAGATTCCACCTGAGCTACCTCTGGAAACTGAAACCCTTCCTCGACGCTCCCGACCTAAAAATGGCAGTCCAGGCACTAGTCATCTCTAGACTGGAATATGGCTGTTCTACCCTCTCTGGCTACCCAAGATCTCCCTGGCACCTTTAAAAGCCTGCCTCAACGCGGCCGCCAGACTTCTTACTGGCACAAGGAAATTCGATCACATTTCACCTCATCTGAAAGCTCTGAATTGGCTTCCTCTCGAGGCCAGAATTCAACTCAAACTGGCATGCATCACGCACAAGGCACTATACTCAAACTCCCCTGCATATCTTGCACAGAAACTCGTGGTATCTGGAGGAACCAGAAACTCCAGGTCCGCCAGAGACCTCTTGCTCCAACCGGCGCGCTTGCGGAAAATAAAAACCTACAATCGGGCCTTCTCTGGGGCCGCACCAAGAGTATGGAACTCTCTCCCGTCCGCCATCAGAAGAATCCCCTCACTGGCACGCTTCAAAAAGGATGCCAAAACCTTCCTTATGGGCAAATTCCTCGCTTAATTTTCGCCTCAACCCCCCAGAGACATCTGAGACGATCGCTACGAGTAAATGTATAATGCAAAGTGTACACACGTATCCTCTATCCCTTATGTACCCAGCACCCCGCCACCTCCTACCCTATTGTACACTTTTGAGACTATCGCCACGAGTAATATGTAAAATGTAAAATGTACATACGTACCCTCTATTCCCTTATGTACCCAGCACCCCGCCCCTTCCTATACTATTGTGTACTTTTGTGACTTCAAACCTATTGTATACTGTTTTGTTCCTGTAAAGCGCTCTGATACCCTAACGGGTGAAGTTCGCGCTCTATAAAACACTAAAATAAAATAAATAAAATAAAATACTTTGAATGTCAGAGGTATTGGGAAGACAAGGAAGAGACACACATTGTGATGATATCAGGATGCGCTGGCAAAACCATTGCACTGTTACAAGAGACCCATGTGACACGGGAGCAGGAGACCCAGTCCCAGAAGTGCTTGCAGAGCCATTCTTTTTGCATCCTCTACTCTTGTTTAGCAAGGGGAGCCCCTGTGTGGCTCCGTACGGTGGTCCCATTTAGCCCATTAGACACTGCCATGGAGCCTGAAAGGCAATATGTCTTTGTAGAGGGGCTCCTTGATGTTTGCCAATATTATTGGGCAGTGTTTATGTGCCAAATGTGGGTAAACCAAACTTCATTCTGCGCCTATCCCTCATCCTCACAGGGGGGCCATATCCCCTGGCTTGAGGAGAAAAATTTCAATTGTGTCCAAGAGCCTCAGATTAACCGCCCCCTCTGCCACCCTCTCCAGTGTTGGCAGTGTGCCTTACACAAGGGGCTGTGCACTGGTCCTTCCGACACTGTTGGTGGATGTTACATTCTGAGACCCAGGTGTACTCCTACTACTCTGCAGTACACAATCTGTACATTCTGATTGGGGATATTTGTTATCACCACACACTACAGCCTGAGGCGCTAGATGCTGAATACCTGTGAAGAACATTCTCAGAACATAACCCTATACACATTTGGTGTAGTGTGCAATAACCCCCAGTCTATTATTTTACTGGCAATTAGGACACAGCCACTTCTAGGTTGTTCGATTAAGAAGCACTGAAAGCAGTACTTAGTGGCGGGTGCTTGGGGCTTTGGTGGGGGCAGGGGCCAATATCCACAGGGCTTTGATGGAAACAGAGGCACCACTAGGTCAGCAGGAGACTACGGTCCGGTTGCAGCCTGGGTTGTTACTCACGCTGACAGATACTCAAACACACCACACCCATTTCATTGAGCAACTGTGTTGCATTGACTTTAAAACATAACAAGCTACGATGCACATGGAGGGAGGTAAGTCAGGGCAACTCCTGGCTTGCCTCCTCCATGGCATAACAGCAATTCAGCACATGACGATGTTTAGGGATCACCTGCACCAGATGCGCACTAGTCAGGCAGCCATCCATGAAGCCTTCACGGTGTATTGTCGTGGCCTATACAATCCCCCATAGTCTGAGGGTCAGGTAGATATTTCCTAATTCCTGACTCGATTGAATCTGCCTGTACTTCATCCTGCAGCACATGCGGTGTTCAACAACCCGTTGGCTGGTACCGGAGATACACAGAGTGATTAAGCGCACTGCCACGTTGACAACCCCGGGGTTGGACGGCCTGGGGGGCAATCCATGCACCATATGGCAGACCACGCATGGTGCCTGCCACATAGTACAGGGATGTTTTAAATGTGTTTATTTTCTTTTGGGGCGTCTGCTGCAGTGCGCAGCACACACCGCAACAGAAATATACATATTGTGACCGCCGTGAAGGCGGTCGCATCGTAATCTGGGCAGCGGGACCGCCGACTTCTAATCGGTGGTCCTGCTTCTGCCACAGTGCTGGTCGGACAAGAGTCCGACCAGCATTGTAATCATGCCCAAAATTTCCAGTGCTATTTTTTAATTATAAATATATGATTTATTTAAAGGTAATGTAATTATTTATATTATTGATGTTATTGACTGACCTCCTACCATACATTGTCCATGCTAGCAATGTATTTTAAAACCTTAGTACGGTAGTGGCGCCTCGCCTGCTGGTACACATGCTGCATCTAGTGCATAGGATCCAAAAGGTTTATATCCATGATAGATCCACAACGCTTAATATTCAGAGGCAAAATAGGGTGCTGTAGCCGGTCCAGGGAAGGTGGCCCTACATAGTCTGCTAAGTGCTGGACTTAGTGAAGGCATTCCATACCGTTGATTGGGCATACCTGTTTACCACTCTGTCAAAACTGGCCATTGCGTGGCAGCTGCAACAAGACATTTGTCTTTTTACTACAGAGCCAACTGCCCAAGTCAGGTTTTGAAAAGACATATCACCCTCTTTTACATTGGGCACGGTGAATTGTCAGGGTTGTCCCTTTCCCCACTGCTCTTTGCCCTGGCAATGTAGCTGCTAACCCAGCAACTTTGTCAGGGGTGGTAAGCATGGGTAGTTCCACAAGGCGATGAGGTACATATAGTATCAATTGATGCAGATGACATACTGCTATATATTCAGTATATCTGCATGGAAATTCCAGATATTTCAGTGACACTATCAGATTTCCAAAGTGTGTTGCGCTTGGGTGTTCACTTGGCCAAGTCTTGTGTTTTTCCCCTCTGTGTGGAGTATCATCCACAAGAGGTAATGGCGGGTGAGCAGAGTGTGATGCGGGAGCTTCAGGAGTTTTGGTACTTAGGGATCTGTAACTGACATGATGCAAATGATCTCACTGTGGAAATCTGACCAGGACCATATCCTCCTTACGTCCACAGATGGATTTTTGTAGCACTCTCCCAGTTACAGCCCAAGGATGTATTTCACTTTCCAAAATGGTAATGCTCCACCGCATCTTGTATTTTTCCCATCACCTAGTGGTGACTGTGCCTCGTGCCACCTCCAGGGAGTTGGACCCCATGCTGCGAGGGTTGATCTGCAATAGGGGCAGGATAAGTGTAGCTCTGTGGAGGCTGCAGCTGCCGGTGGGAAAGGGTGTCTAGGGTGTGCCGTTTTTATGAAATGTTATGTGGCAGCACCGTTGCAATGGCAGGTGGGATGTTTACTGGGAGGCAGTTGTACAAAGTGGGCAGGTTCCCAACATGCAGGGCACAGGAAATGGTGGGATCAATGTTGCTCCCTGGAGCGCAGCTCCCCTGTGGAGATGACAGCCTGGTGAAAGTGGATTATTTGAGCTATAAGAGCCTTAGGCTACTGACGGACATGATCCTGTACTCTCCGTCTGTTGGTCTGCACTTCCCACCACTGTTCCATGCAAGCATTGTTAGGGAAGGACTGAAGGCATGGATAGACACAGGATTGACCTCAGTGGGGGACCAATTCAGGGTCCAGAGCACATTACCTTTGGCCAGTTGCAGGAAGATCCTGACATTCCGGTGGGCCATTTCTTGGCACAATACACACTGATAGCTGAGATGGGACTCCTGTGGAGAGTCACAGACACTGAACAGGAGCATCGCCCTCTAACCTACACCGTGCACGTCATGGTCAGAGACTGGTGACCTTGTTTGTTAATGGCATTGCACACACGATGACTGACCCACTGTCACCCGTTCGCTGGCTATGAGACACTGATATAGGATGAGCCCTCACGGCCAAGGAGTGGGAATGCACTAGGCACTACCGATGTACAGTATCTCGTGATGCCAAACTCCAGTACATTCAATTCGACATCCAGCACAGGACATGTCTCACCCCAGCTGTCCTACCCCCAAAGTTTGTGTCCTGCCCTTTGTGCCCAATATGTCATGCACCTAAATTGGATTTGATACATATGTTCTGGGCATGGCTGTATGCTGTGAACCTGTAGTCCAGAATCACATATGTACTTGACACAGTGACGGGTTGGGTCAACCTCCTTCCATTGGAGGGGATTCTGCTAGGGACATTCATGCAGATGAGGTTTTAAAAGGTATCCGATGAAAGGATGGATTTGTAAATGCTCATAACACGCCAGGCTATTTGTATGCATTGTTAGGCCACTGTACTCGCAACACTGCAACACTTGGGCACAGCGACTCTCTAATGGGGTAGGGCTGAGGCAACTGCGCTGCGCATGGAGTAAGTTGTGTGCTTCCACAGGATTGCAATAGCTAAGCTGTAGGACTTACAGGATACACAGGAAGAGCCACTGGATGGGTGAATGTCTTTGAAGGGACAGGCTCACGCACATGTGGTCATGGACCTATCAGAGTTGGTCCTGGCATGGCTAGATGAAGCTACTGCTCTGTCATGTGAGGCAGACTGGGTGCCTAGCTTCTCCTCCTTCGATCACGTGGAGGGGGTCTCATAGAAACGACATATGCTAAAATGTCAAGTTAACCATGGCTGTTGTACTAGAGGTCACGGTCTCACCCCCCATGTCTGGACTGTGAGGTATGTGGGATGCTGACCTTCTAAATGCCCAGGATCCCTCTGTGCTCGTCTATCTTGTTATGGTTATCATGTTTTTGAAGTTGTTCAATATTATACCATATGCTCCTGTTGTGGTATACTTGACTCAGTGATGACTGTTTGTTATGCACAGCCAACCGAATCTGCATTGTCTGCTTAATGAAAGATGATTTACATCCATACCAATCTGTTCCCAAGACATGATCATGAGATGAAAGTAAGAGATTTGTTTGGATGTTGAAACGTCTTGTGACTCGTGTGCAGCTGCATGCATCAACCCATATGCCACCAAACACAATTTCATGTCTCTTTCTTTTGTATGTGAGAAATTGTCTTAGTTTTGAGATGTGTGTCTTCCTTTCCCAAGGTTTTTGATCATGAACCATCCTTTATGTGCCTGCAGAATTGAAGCCTGATCAGTGTGGACTCTTATTACTCTAGACCCTTTTTGAGAACTGTAACTCCAAGTGGGACATTTTGAGACCATGTCCTGGCTGTACAGGTAGGGATTCTAGTTCATGCCCTGCTGGCTGGCCTCAGTAAACAGTGGTGGGGGAATGCCACAGGTCTACTGGGGGACATGTAAACTGGGCTTGACAAAGCATACTGGGCCCCAAGATAGTTGTGGCCCAATGTATTGGAGTGAGGTGTGCGTGCATGCAGACCTGGGTTCATGATAGGGATTGTAGGGAAGGAATTCATATGTCTGAGTCCCGCTTTGGATATGTGCTAGATCCTTCAAATTTTGTTATTACTGACACATACAACATCCCATGCTGGTTGTGACTCCCTATAGTGACCTGTCTAACTGCCCTGCGGTGAGGCTGGGATCATGAAGAGCGGAGGCTCTGATGGATGCCTGCTCCGACACTGCTGTACTCATCTGGACACAGGACGTGGCACTGCGCGATTGGGCTAATGGGGGAGTGGCAGGCCAGGCTGGACTATATTATTCAGTTTAGTGTTTAGAATCATGTATTGATCTGTCAACAATTAATGCATCAGGTTAAGTCAGATGTGAGATTGTAAACAAGCTAGGCCTAGCTTTTCCATTCAATTTGCTGGATGCATTGTATTGACACTTGACAGATCTGCCCTATCTTTTAACATCATTTTAATGTGATGTTTATACATATTGTTGGCCAATTTACAGATATCCACACTAGATGAAGTGCTTCTTGCAAAGTAGTTTCAACAATGGCAATGTAATTATGGTAAATTGATGTCACTTCCTGCAATGTGAGTTCCTATGACAAGACATCTTATAGTATTTATATGTGTTTCATATATTCCGGTTCTGCCTGGAGAAATAAAATCTAGGAGTGGCCCTGGTGCATATGTTTCTGTGGACATACTTTTGTGAGTGCATTGATGTTCTGTTGCCATGAAATATTGCTTTTTGTGCTGTGGTTTACTCATCCATACATTTAGGTATACATACTTATATGTAGCTATAGCAGTTTCTGTTCAAACCTTACTTTCGTGTTTCTCCCAGTATTTCCCGGTCAGACTGTAGATACCTGATGATGACATTCCTTCATTTGCCATGCTCAACATGCCACGGGACACTTTAAACTCTATTGACTTTCGATTGAAAGTTACATTAATGTGTTGGGGTGGGTGTATTATGTACCGGCGGCGACGTCTGCGTCTGTTCGGATTCTCATATCCATCGATTATGTATAGTAAAGGGATGACATGCGCGATGGACTCCATAGCTGTTCAGCAGATTTCATAGGAAGGGTGATGTGACGAAAATCGGACTTAAAAGACTCCTCTTCTGCCTGCTGTGATGAGGTGGTTGGACCGACAGAGACGGCGCGTCGGAAATACGCATCGTAATAGGGCGGGTGGTTCCAGGGTCGGAAGTCACTCTGATCGGCTCCATTCGGCCTTTCTAGAGCTTCGCAGTCCGAATTTCATGTCAGAGTCAGAGAAACCCCACGGTCGGTAAGCAATGGGTTTTTGGGCATCATAATATAGCGGTCGATCCGACCGCCCACGACATGCCCACGGAGGCACTTCTGGCCGACATCGTAATCGGCCCCTATATATTTTTATTATAATTAATATTTCATTCTATTTTTAAACATAATAAAAAAAAAAAAAGTTTACTGCAATATTTTTTCATATAATACTTTGTTACTTTTTGTATGGTATGGATTATTTGATTAGCTTTTGTAGATATATTTTTAATTTGTTATTAACAATATACATTTTAATATTTAGTAAATACAATTATATATTTTATTTTATTTACTATATATTGTACAATTTTTTCAATACATTTTATAATAATATTTTACATTTTTATATTTTCTGTTACATTTTATTAGTCACATTTTTCTTTTACTTTATTTTTATATTGAGTTCAATGGGGAAATAGTTGTTTTTCCAGTTTATTTAGGGGGCCATTTTGTTTGGCACTAACTGTATTTTGTATTCTATCGTTGTTGTTTTTTGGTCATTATTGGATAAGCAAGGTCGCGGTTGGTAACTGCTTTTGATCGGTGAAGGTAAGTTTGTTTTAAGTTATTTCTAAGGTAATTTAAGGGCGGGGGAGCTAGTTAGGATTAAATGGGAGTCTGTGTAAATCCATGCACCATGTGGCAGGCACCTCATGGTGTCTGCCACACGGTGCAGGGATTTACAGGGGGGCACCATGGTGCCCCCTCAGCCACCAACAGAGGGCCGAAGGGAGCGAGGCCCCCAAAGTCGCTTTTCGACAGGCTTTTCATGTCAGAAAGCCTGACATGAAAAGCCTGTGGGAAACTGATATCATAATCCCGACGGTGGAAACTCCGTCCTTAAGGGATTACAGGCTGGTTCTGACTGGCCGACGGGCTCCTTGAACCAGTTGAAAGCCAGCCGGAATGACCGGCCGGTTTTACCTTTTGACCGCCGTCATTGTAATACGGCGGTAGAAAGTGAAACCGAAGATGTTGGTCAGAAAGCCTCCGACCGCAGGTCAGAGGCTTTCCCACCAACATCAAAATGAGGGCCAATATGTTTATGGGACAGCTGGTGTATGAGTGTTGCCTTTTTTGTCCTGGATATTAGTCATTTTAAAGTTGCTATGGCTCGTAACTGACCAGTTACGTGCGGTGTGACATGGAGCAAAATATCTTTTAGAATTTGAAATGTTGGTTTTTGGGAGCTAGTGCTTGCTTCTTTAATGTTTTCTAGCACATCTCTAACTTCAATTTCAGTCATGTTAGGAGGTGGTTATGTTCTTTAACATTACTAAAAGTTGTTTCTCTAGTTGTTGTCCTCTGATAACTAGCATTTGAGTAATGTTTTGTACATTTCCAATTTATGTGGTTAGCAGATTTTTTCTCTTGACTGTATGTGTACCCCATATAGCATAGCAAAAGTTTGCCTTTTTATGAAGAGATTATTTTTGCATCTTCTGTCAGTTTCTTAATTGCACTGTAATTAAATATATATGTAGAAATAGTTAAATATGTTATATGCATTATTTACATGTTAACATTTTTACATTTATTTATGAACTTACATATAAGGTGTGGTTTTAATTTCTTGCTATGTTGAAAAACTTTCTGTTTATTGTTGTCTTTAGCTTGCTATTCTTTCCTGTTGAAGTAAAAAAATGTTTAGTTATTTTGTTTAGAAATAGTTTGTTTTTTAAAGGTGGTTAAGGATGTTGGTGGGTTGTTTTAGTTGTTTACTTGGGTGTTAACTTGCTTGTAAAGTTTGCTTTACTATCCAGTGAAGTGTGTTTGTTTGAAGTTGGGGTAGTCTGTAGAGAAGAGAAAATATATGGAAACGAAAATATTAATTATATAATTTATTTTATATTGCTTTTACTTTTATTTAGTTAACTGTTGGAATAAATTACAGAGTATACTTACTTTGTTAAGTTGATGTGTGAAATATTTCTTCAAAGATGATGTGTTCTGGGAGAAATCTGGCAGGGTTTCGTCTTCTCCAGTGTTTGCAGTTTTAGAGGTAGTTTGTGTCTAATTGTTTGTCGTCTTTTATATTGTTTATTTGATTGGTAGAAGATTTTTATTGGTTGTTGTTGTGTGTAGTTTTATCTTGTTAGTTGTTATAGCATCTGTTTTATTGTTTTGTCCTTAATTAGAACATGCTATTTAATTTTTTTTAAAGGTATATGTGGTATTAAATGTATAATTATTAACTTATAAATATTTATTTTATGTGGAAAATAATTTTATCATTTTAAGAAATATATTACATTTTTTTGTGATGTTTATATATGTTATTTATTTTTTGGAAAATAATGCAATGTTACTTACGATTGTAATGCGGCAGGCAGAGGCATCTGGCAGAGGCACCGTCCGTCGCTCTTCTGACGGAGTCAAGGAGCCTGTTGGTGCGGCGGAGGGTCAGTAATCCATACAATAAGGGCGGTGCCGAGCAGGCTGTAGGGATCACAATGTCCCTTTCCGCCTGCCCTTTCATGGCGGTTCACCCACCATGTAAAGGCTGGCGGAAAGTGACTTTGAGAGCCCCTAGCAGGGCCCCTTGACCCCTGGCCCTCCGCTATGGGGCCTGGGGGGCAATCCATGCACCATGTGGCAGACCACGCATGGTGCCTGCCACATAGTACAGGGATGTTTTAAATGTGTTTATTTTCTTTTGGGGCGTCTGCTGCAGTGCGCAGCACACACCGCAACAGAAATATACATATTGTGACCGCCGTGAAGGCGGTTGCATCGTAATCTGGGCAGCGGGACCGCCGACTTCTAATCGGTGGTCCTGCTTCTGTCACAGTGCTGGTCGGACAAGAGTCCGACCAGCATTGTAATCATGCCCAAAATTTCCAGTGCTATTTTTTAATTATAAATATATGATTTATTTAAAGGTAATGTAATTATTTATATTATTGATGTTTTTTATATTTGTCTTTATTTTGTAAGTGTGAAATGTAATGTTTTCTAGAAGTAATTTTTATGTGTTTGTACAATATTTAGGTAGTCGATATTTTTAGTTTCGATATTTTTGTTATGTGATATGTTTATTTAATGTTAACAATATTTTAGTAACCAGTATTTGTGTGTTCGATGTTAGCGATATTGATGTTTTTAATGATATTCTTTCGATATTTGTGTATTTTTTTAATTATAGGGTGATGATATTTTTGATTTCGATATTAGTGTGATGATAATTTTGTAGGTCGATATTAGTAGTGACGATATTTTGTCAGTGAACCATACTAAAGAGGAAGAAAGTAAATTTTACCCCTCCGCTATCCAACACTTTCCCTATTGTTGACTGTAGTGGGAATAAAACATTTTATCCCACCACATTTAAAGAATTTCCATACTGTTGCACTGCATGGAGTGGGAGTAGTAAGTGTTACCCCTCCTCAGTCCAATAATTTTTCTACTGTTGTATAAATCAGAGTGGGAATAGTATATGTATTATATATAGAATTGTATAGTTTAGTTTACTTTATTTAAATTATGTTTTTGTGAATGTAAACACATTTTTAATATATTTTTAGTAAATTTATATATTTTTTAATTTGTTAACTTTAAAATTGTATTTAAATTGGTATGTTTTTTAAATTTTATTATGTTATTTGATATATGTATGTATATATATATATATCACCAAGCTGTCTCCGTGCTGAGGGGCCACCGACCCTGACAGGGCGGCCTCGGCGGTGCAGGAACGGAGTGTCCTGCTTCTGACATAACAACAAAAAGGAATGCCAAGGCTCGACATCAGAGGAAACAAGGCTCTTTATTTGACGCTGGGCGGCAGTTTAAAAGCATTTACCAGACGCGTTTCAGCCGTTTGGCCTTAATCATTAGTGATTTGGGTTGTATTGCCATGTGGTCACATTTAAAGGTAGACTACTCCCTTGCATTGTAGTCCAAATTCCTTCATTTCCCAACATGCACCAAGGGAGAAAAATCAAGCCAGATCAGGAATGCAGTGCAAATGGATGTAAAGTACTTTCTTTGCTAAATGCCTGCTTACTGCACACTGTTCAAAATAAGCGTACTCCCAAGGTGCCTTTAACTCTGCATTGCCACAGATGATAAATGTCCAAAAAGAGCCCGGGCCTCCGATGTCATCAAGAGGTGGTGGAATACCCCTCTCGAATCCCTTGCTCGCCTCTGAATAACAGGTAAATCCTTCGTTTTTGGCTTGAGACGGGCGGGTCATGCCCCCGAATTTTATCACCAAGCTGTCTCCGTGCTGAGGGGCCACCGACCCTGACAGGGCGGCCTCGGCGGTGCAGGAACGGAGTGTCCTGCTTCTGACATAACAACAAAAAGGAATGCCAAGGCTCGACATCAGAGGAAACAAGGCTCTTTATTTGACGCTGGGCGGCAGTTTAAAAGCATTTACCAGACGCGTTTCAGCCGTTTGGCCTTAATCATTAGTGATTTGGGTTGTATTGCCATGTGGTCACATTTAAAGGTAGACTACTCCCTTGCATTGTAGTCCAAATTCCTTCATTTCCCAACATGCACCAAGGGAGAAAAATCAAGCCAGATCAGGAATGCAGTGCAAATGGATGTAAAGTACTTTCTTTGCTAAATGCCTGCTTACTGCACACTGTTCAAAATAAGCGTACTCCCAAGGTGCCTTTAACTCTGCATTGCCACAGATGATAAATGTCCAAAAGAGCCCGGGCTTCCGATGTCATCAAGAGGTGGTGGAATACCCCTCTCGAATCCCTTGCTCGCCTCTGAATAACAGGTAAATCCTTCGTTTTTGGCTTGAGACGGGCGGGTCATGCCCCCGAATTTTATCACCAAGCTGTCTCCGTGCTCAGGGGCCACCGACCCTGACAGGGCGGCCTCGGCGGTGCAGGAACGGAGTGTCCTGCTTCTGACATAACAACAAAAAGGAATGCCAAGGCTCGACATCAGAGGAAACAAGGCTCTTTATTTGATGCTGGGCGGCAGTTTAAAAGCATTTACCAGACGCGTTTCAGCCGTTTGGCCTTAATCATTAGTGATTTGGGTTGTATTGCCATGTGGTCACATTTAAAGGTAGACTACTCCCTTGCATTGTAGTCCAAATTCCTTCATTTCCCAACATGCACCAAGGGAGAAAAATCAAGCCAGATCAGGAATGCAGTGCAAATGGATGTAAAGTACTTTCTTTGCTAAATGCCTGCTTACTGCACACTGTTCAAAATAAGCGTACTCCCAAGGTGCCTTTAACTCTGCATTGCCACAGATGATAAATGTCCAAAAAGAGCCCGGGCCTCCGATGTCATCAAGAGGTGGTGGAATACCCCTCTCGAATCCCTTGCTCGCCTCTGAATAACAGGTAAATCCTTCGTTTTTGGCTTGAGACGGGCGGGTCATGCCCCCGAATTTTATCACCAAGCTGTCTCCGTGCTGAGGGGCCACCGACCCTGACAGGGCGGCCTCGGCGGTGCAGGAACGGAGTGTCCTGCTTCTGACATAACAACAAAAAGGAATGCCAAGGCTCGACATCAGAGGAAACAAGGCTCTTTATTTGACGCTGGGCGGCAGTTTAAAAGCAGGAACGGTTTTTCTTTCAACGTTACCGTCTTCGCTCATATGTCAGTCTAGCAGTATTTGTTTTTTCTTTAGGGGATCTCATTGTATAATAGTGCATATTGTTTCCTTTGTTTAAGGCTCTTATCCAATACTTGCTACGCCCGCCAATTTTAAGGAGTCTTGATACTTCAGCTAGAAGCCTCTTCGTTGCTTCATACCGGCTGCTCTTTTTTCCTCGGTAAGTTATTCTTTCCCCCCCCCCCACCACATCGGTAGTCCGTACATCCCGTGATCTCATATTTGGAGTAGGGAGCTTAGGGGTCCATTACGATGACTGGCGGATGCACCTCCGCGATGCTGGCGGTGGGAGAAAACGCTGTTTTCCGCCCGTGAGCAGCGGTGCCCCCGTCTGCCATATTACAATGGCCAAACACAGCCCATTGTCCGTCCGCCGCTGTGCAACTCGCACCGCAATCAAAACGCGCCCGCGGCGGAGACATCCAATCCAGAGCCACCGCCGTACGCAATGACGTCCCTCCCGCCGTACAAATTAGGATGCGCAAAACAGCCAGGCCCACCGCAGCGGAGAAACCGGCCATTCAGAGCATACGGAAGCACCACAGCGGAGCGCGAAATCGAGAACCGGAGCCGAACGCCATGGACCCGGCACTACACGTCTTCCCGGCGCTGTACATGATCCACCTACAGCAAGCCATGGACCGTCGCGGACGCCGACGCAGGTACGCCATCACACAACTCCGCTATCAAACACAATCCACAAATCCATGTCCGATGTAAGGTGCCTGCCCCCACCAGACACCCTTGTGGGGACAGGAACACAACCACAGGTGTAGCCACACATGTCCCACCTGCCAATAGTCCACCCCTCCACACCCCTGCCACCATGTCCGCGATCCTGAAATAATGCCCAGTTCACGTGACCGCAGCGGTGAATCCGCGAGTAAAAATGCACACAATGTAGTAGCATGGGCCAGCGCAAGGCAGGGGCAGTGCCCAAAGTACACAGGGCAACACCTCCCCACTCCACACACTAGGCCCACCCACACCATGAAGGGACATGCCATGGGACCACCCTGTGCCCCCACATGGCCAAAAAGTAGCCAGGTGAACACACACACTGCACCACACAACAAACAACTAGGGAGACAGCCTCATCAGGTGTGGCTGCAGAGCAACACACAGCGTACAAGCACTGGGCCAGGGGAACACACACACCACAACAACACCACACTCGTGGCAAGTAAACTGAGTCCAAGCACCAATTAAACACACACAGATAATGAACAAACACTCCAATGGACACACAGCCTGTCAAGTCACACAGACATACCCCACACTGACACACAGCAACAAACACAGACCACATGCCAACAGCAATGGAGGACAACAAATAGGAAACCCAAAGTGAGGTGCACACAAATGGAATGGCAAGGAGCTGAACACCAAGAATGTGTATATCACATGCAAGGGAAGGAACACATTACATCCACCCCAGCCAAACAATCCACACATGGCAGTCACAGTGAGTGAAGTCAAACCACAGTCACCTCACTGCAACAACTCAGGGAGACAGCAAGGCAACCCATGAATAGGCACAGGGATGAAAGGAAGGGTATAAAGTCCAACCCTGATCAGCCACACATCTGAATCAAAATACATCACAGGAGTATGTCAGCAGCACAACACACAGGGCCCATTGCAACACTCCATGACAGTCAAACACAAGTATGAACCTTCACACAACCCCCACACCCATCACACCTGCAGCACACAACACCAGTGACAAACACACAGAAGCTTGCCAATAACATCCAGTCAAGACACTGACAATCAAACACACCCCCTGGGTGGTATCCACAAACATCACACACACACACAGGTATGGCAGTACCACTGTACGCACAAAAACAACAGTCAAACACTGAACACAATCAAAACACACACACAGAACTACTACAACAACAGACAAGACCTGTGCAGCTAAACAGTGCAAATTCAATGGGAGCACAGACACAACAGGAGTACACAACCACATCAGTCATGAAAAACGCACAGACAACATACCACAACACATATAAGAAGTGCATCCACTAAAAACAATAATGGAGAACCAAAGGCAGAAATGGGCCTACAATGACACATAGACAGACATACCACAACACCCATCCACTCAAAATGGTGTCACAGTGTACCACATGTCTGCACATGCACAACCATGACCATAGACACATCAAATGTGAGAGGAGAAAACACCAAGGACGCACATAAAACAAGCAAGGCAACCACAATAGACCTCAGTCCATGTGACATACACACAAGTAAGGCACACCACAATGGCAACACACCTGAATCAAACACAACAACAACACACACACACTACAGGAAAACAGAACACCACACTGAGAGCAACTGTCAACTGCATGACACAACACAAACACTGCACACAGCCACATCAGTCACAACACATGCACAGGCAAAGATATCAACATGCTACAACAGCCAAACATCAGGGGGTGCACAACAGGCAAGGACAAGGCAACATCAACTCACAGCACTGCATGCACACCAAGCAGTGTGTGCACAACACACATACCAGTTACAAACAGAGATGAGTGACACACCATGAACACACACAACAACAATCTAAACATCACACACACAACAACACACCCAGGAAGTCAATCAGTCCACAGCAAACACACATACTACCAAGCCAACACACACACATGCAGAAGTCTGGGACACAAAAGTTGAAACAACATGATCAGTGGAAACAAGACATTGGCAATGTTGAAGTGGAAAATAGAGCATGTGTCACAGTAAACAATACCCACACAGTAACCCTTTCATTTAGCAAGGACACTGACAAGGCAGACAACAGGAGTAAATATCTTATTTTTATTAACATTTCACACTGTCATGCAGCAAAAGTCAGACAAGAGCAAGGCCAGTGGCCAGTTCAAAGTTCAGGTGAGGTACATGAGAAGCTGCACAGGCCAGGGGCAAACAGCAGTGAACAACAAGGCCAGTGGCCAGGACACAGTGCAGGTGAGGTACATGAGATCCTGCACAGGCAAGGGGCAAACAGCAGTGAACAACAAGGCCAGTGGCCAGTCCAAAGTGCAGGTGAGGTACATGAGAAGCTGCACAGGCCAGGGGCAAACAGCAGTGAACAACAAGGCCAGTGGCCAGGACACAGTGCAGGTGAGGTACATGAGAAGCTGCACAGGCAAGGGGCAAACAGCAGTGAACAACAAGGCCAGTAGCCAGTCCAAAGTGCAGGTGAGGTACATGAGATCCTGCACAGGCAAGGGGCAAACAGCAGTGAACAACAAGGCCAGTGGCCAGTCCAAAGTGCAGGTGAGGTACATGAGAAGCTGCACAGGCAAGGGGCAAACAGCAGTGAACAACAAGGCCAGTGGCCAGTCCAAAGTGCAGGTGAGGTACATGAGAAGCTGCACAGGCAAGGGGCAAACAGCAGTGAACAACAAGGCCAGTGGCCAGGACACAGTGCAGGTAAAGTACATGAGATCCTGCACAGGCAAGGGGCAAACAGGAGTGAACAACAAGGCCAGTGGCCAGTCCAAAGTGCAGGTGAGGTACATGAGAAGCTGCACAGGCAAGGGGCAACCAGCAGTGAACAACAAGGCCAGTGGCCAGTCCAAAGTGCAGGTGAGGTACATGAGATCCCGCACAGGCAAGGGGCAAACAGCAGTGAACAACAAGGCCAGTGGCCAGAACACAGTGCAGGTGAGGTACATGAGATCCTGCACAGGCAAGTGGCAAACAGCAGTGAACAACAAGGCCAGTGGCCAGTCCAAAGTGCAGGTGAGGTACATGAGAAGCTGCACAGGCAAGGGGCAAACAGCAGTGAACAACAAGGCCAGTGGCCAGTCCAAAGTGCAGGTGAGGTACATGAGAAGCTGCACAGGCAAGGGGCAAACAGCAGTGAACAACAAGGCCAGTGGCCAGGACACAGTGCAGGTGAGGTACATGAGATCCAGCACTGGGAATGTGTGGTACAGTACCCTGCCATGGTCAGCAACACACTCAGGGCGTCATAAATGGGCAGTCCATGGTACCACTGTGGGAGAGACATGTGTGTGAGGGTGACTAACACTCAGACTTGGCTGGCAGTATGACTGGGAGGTGGCTGTCTGTCGGGGCCAGTTGGGGTACTGGCTAGGGGAGAGAGAGGCCCAGCTGGGGTAGAGCCATCAGTGTTCTGGGAAGCCTGAGGGCTGCTCGGTCCAGGTGTGGTAGAGCCAGCAGTGGTTTGGGAAGCCGGAGGGCTGCTAGGACCAGGTGGGGTGGTGGCACGTGGAGGTGGACTCATGCTTGCACGAGACCCAGTGTGTGTGGGAGAAGTTGGAGGGGTTCCCTTCCGCTTCTTGGGGATTTGATATGGCTTCCCTGTCCTGGGATTAATGTCAAGTGGGGTGTATACAACAGGCACACTCGTCACAAAAGCTGGCTCATGTGCAGATGCTGGTTCCCCCTCTGGGGACGTGCTGGATTCTTTGGGACGCTTGGCCCCGGATTGCCTCTGCCCCTGCATCACCTGTTTACCCGGTGTCCCCCCTACAGTGGCCTCCTTCCCCTGCTTCACAGGGCTCTGGATGGGAGTAGATGTTGTGGGTGAACTTGCCTTGGAGCTCTTCTTACGTGTACCCTTAGCAGGCACCTGTTTGTCACTGGGCACGGAAACTGTGTGCTTGTCTCTGCGAGACACTTTTGGGACAGGTGAGTCCTTGGCTGGGGATGCCTCTGAGGCATGTGAGCCTGAGGCCTGCTCCTTGCCATCCTTGCCCTGGGTGTGGCCTGAAGTGCTTTTGCCTCTGCGCTCTGGTGTGGGTTTACCTTTCTGTGGGGATGGTGTCTGCGGCCTGGACTGCTTGGGCTGCTGCTGCCGTGTGCTGCGTGTGCTGTATCTGTCCCTTGATGTCTGTGGTGTGTGGTCACTATCATCAGATGCGGCCACTGGCAGGGTGGTGGGCCTAGGGACTGGAGCTGGACTATGGGATTGGGCAAGTTGAATGGCTGCTGTCACTGCAGAGGCCAGAGACTGTACAGTCCGGTGTAGCCCACCCACGTCGGAATGCACGCCCTCCATGAAAGCCACCACCTGTGCCAATTTTTTGTCATGGTCCAGGAAGGCATTGAGGAGAGCTGTCTGACCCACACACAGCTGGCGCAAAAGGTCCACAGACTCCGCACTGATGGCAGCAGGGGGGACAGGGGCAGGGGCAGCAGTGCCTGGGATG
This sequence comes from Calotriton arnoldi, assembly GCA_963921515.1. Lineage (NCBI taxonomy): Eukaryota > Metazoa > Chordata > Amphibia > Caudata > Salamandridae > Calotriton > Calotriton arnoldi. The sequence continues at coordinate 54,901 of CAWUFW010020876.1, forward strand.
AAGGACACTCTTCCCTTCCTCGTGGTGCGAACACGGGCAGCAAAAGTGGGAGTAGCAGGGAGGGTGGGCACTGAACGCTGTGTGGTGGACGAGGAGGCAGACTCCCCGTTTCCTTCGGACAAAACCATAGATGCATCACCGCCGTCGTCAGATGACGTAGAGGTCTGCGTTTCTGGCAGGGACTCCTCTAGATGACTACGGTCCCCCTCTGATGCGCTGGTGACATCCGTGTCACTATGCAGGTGAGCATCACCTGTGCCTGATGCCTCACCACTGGTGTCCGTCCCGTGTCCTTCCGTTCCCATGTGAGATGCTGCATGAGAGAGAGAGAGGAGAAGTACATCTGCATCAAGTCAACAAATATCTGCAAGTGAAGCATCACTAATGATGGACAATGATCCATGTTGGACAACACCATGGGCAGTAACATTGTGCAACCTCAATACAAACATATAAATTACCATTGAATGATGAAAAATTGTACAGGATCCACCGATGTGATGGACACACAGCCATTTAGCCTGTTGGTGGCTACGTCTAACAACACACACATATCCCTCTGTGCACACCTAGGGCCCTGAAGGGTTCAAAGATCCTACTCACAACATGTTGCCAACGTCACAACATGATCCAGCAGAAGGCACCAACACAGACACAGACCCCAACATAACCACACACAATGTCCATGGGCACATGCCATCCACCATGTCGTATCTTGGGGCACAACTACAGTTGCACATCGGTGTCAGATGTTTAGCCAGCACTAATCTGATGTCAGGCAATGCACACATTGATAATGACACACTCAGATCATGCACTCTGCTGGATCCTGACATGTGATGTCCGTGACGACACCAATGAAGATGGTACCAGAAGCCAAAAACTACAAATGTGAAGTCAAGGCCCATTACACCAATGACATGGGAAGGTACATGTAGGGGGAATGCATGACAACTGCACCCCACACCGCGGCCACTTACACACCATTGCATCACAGTAGCAACATCACAGCCTTGCACTGGCCCAGGCCTGGAGCACATGCTGGCAAACAACAACCAGAGTCACACTCACAGAATACTCACCACCAGCTTGCTGCTGATGCACCTTCAGACGTGCATCCAGGTCAGGCTCCGTCACTGCTAAAATGCGTCCCATTAGTGGTGTCATGCTGCGGTGCGCCAACCTGCCGGATCGAGGGATCAGCCTCAGTGTCATCTCTGCCACGTTCCTGCTTAGCCGTGCGATGTCATCCCACCTCTTGTGACAGTGGGAGCGCCGTCGTTTGGAGACACCCAGTGCACGCACCTTTAATGCAATGGCCCTCCACACGGCCTTGCGCTGGTTGACTTTTAGCTGTAGACATGGGAGACAAGAGGGGGCAACATTCAGTGTAACCAACCACCAACGCAGACCATCATCACAAGCCCTGTTGTGGGCAATCTACATCTCTGTAATGGCACATTGATGGAGACTCAAGAGGAAAAGCACATATGTGACACTCTGTACCTTCAGTGTTGTGTCACAGTCAGATTGGGCAGTGAATGTGCAGGCCATTTGGGGTCACACAGAGGTCCAACGTGGGGCAGCTCATCCCGTACATGGAGTGACGATTTGGAAACACAAACAGTGCCAACACATGCTAGTATGTGCACATGCTGGTGGGGACGGAAGAGTCCGGGCACAATAATGTTTGAATGTACCGTGTCATAGGTGAATGACCAACAAGAGTGTCACCCTGGGGGATTCAGGTCCTGAGTATGGCGCAGAACTTGAGATGAGGCACATATAGAGGTCTAAACAATGGCCTCACTACCCTCTGGACAGCAACACTAGCTAAGGCCACAGATGGGCCTGTGAAGGACATCAGGGACACATACAGACATGCAGACTGGCAATCACTATCCTGACTCGTGAAATGAAAAGGTGCAGCCTCACTGTATGTCTGACAAGACATCATACTTCCCTCTGATCTGGATGTGCAGGCAGGGAAACCTGTTGAATAGGCCAAACACACCTTCCCCTGGAAACAGCATGCTAGGCAGTGCCTGACCCACCCTCACACTCCCACGCACATACTGCAGCAGATCAACTTCATGTGTCCCCCACCCTGCACTCTCACTCACACTCTGAGTTACTCACCACGACATTAGGCGCACCAAAGAGCCTTGGATACTGGTTGAGCACCTCGTCCACCAGGAGCTCCAGTTCCTCGGTGGTGAAGGGAGTGGCACGGATCTTCTCAGCCCTCGCCATCACTGTGGGCAGGAGAGAGCAGCCGTGGCTGTTGGTGGTGAGGGATCTCAGTCAGCAGTCCCTGGAGGCAGCAGCAGGTGAGGGGTCTCAGGCAGCAGTCCCTGGAGGCAGCAGCAGGTGAGGGGTCTCAGTCAGCAGTCCCTGGAGGCAGCAGCAGGTGAGGGGTCTCAGACAGCAGTCCCTGGAGGCAGCAGCAGGTGAAGGGTCTCAGTCAGCAGTCCCTGGAGGCAGCAGCAGGTGAGGGGTCTCAGGCAGCAGGCTCAGTGAGCTGTGGCAATTTGTGGCTCCCTCACACACATATATAGCCCCCAGGGCTCGTTTCTGTGGTTCTAAGCTGCTGCAATTGGTGTTCCAGGTCTGCTTCATTCAAATACATCCAATGACCGCCTCCGCGGTGGCGGAGCACGCCTACCGCGATTTTCAAACTTGCATCAGGCAACCGCGATTGCGCTTCTCATTGGCTGGAAGGGCATGGTCCATGGCGGTGACACACCGCAGCGGACAGGCGTGCGGTACCGCGGTGGTGCATCTTACGAGTGCAGCCAATGACCGGCCCCGGGGTGGCGGAGCACGCCTACCGCGATTTTACAACCTGCATCAGGCAACCACGATTGCGCTTCCCATTGGCTGGATGGGCATGCTCCATGGCGTTGACACACCGCTGGTGCCAGGCGTTAGTTCCCGCTATTCCTGAGCCATGCATTGCCATGAGTAACCGGGATCTGGGTGGCGGAGCATGCCATCCGCCATTAGCCATGTGTATTTGCCTAGCAATCCTGCCATGCTGTCTCGGGCCATGGCGGTGACACACCGCTGGTGCCAGGCGGTAGTTCCCGCTATTCCTGAGCCATGCATTGCCATGAGTGACCGGGATCTGGGTGGCGGAGCATGCCATCCGCCATTAGCCATGTGTATTTGCCTAGCAATTCTGCCATGCTGTCTCGGGCCATGGCGGTGACACACCGCTGGTGCCAGGCGGTAGTTCCCGCTGTTCCTGAGCCATGCATTGCCATGAGTGACCGGGATCTGGGTGGCGGAGCATGCCATCCGCCATTAGCCATGTGTATTTGCCTAGCAATCCTGCCATGCTGTCTCGGGCCATGGCGATGACACACCACTGGTGCCAGGCGGTAGTTCCCGGTATTCCTGAGCCATGCATTGCCATGAGTGACTGGGATCTGGGTGGCGGAGCATGCCATCCGCCATTAGCCATGTGTATTTGCCTAGCAATCCTGCCATGCTGTCTCGGGCCATGGCGGTGACACACCGCTGGTGCCAGGCTGTGGCTACGGCGAGGGTGCAGCATGACATTGTTGACTATGGGCGTGATGGTGTTCTTAGAGCACGTTCAATGCAGCAATGGACACATCGTGTAGTGTCAATGTCATGGGTCATATCTGTACTTTGAACAGTGGTCACTTTCAATTGAACATGGAACTTGATTCAATTGAAATGAGCTATAGTTCGTAATGAGAGCCTATACTTAATTTCTAACACCAAATGCAACACTGAAAGGACTAATGGGGCACATTACTCCTACACAATTTCATATCTGACCCAAACATTTTGCCCAAAGTTCATGTCTCTCACCCCATTGCCAGCCAAATTTCGTTTCTGAGCCAAATTCTCACACACATATTCATATTTCACACAATATGTGGCTACACAGTACATGATTGTACATAGATTTCAGCATTGTCTCCATTACTCACCACATATGTCACACTGTAGTCTGTTTGTTATCACCTACTTCAGAATTCATGTAAGGTTATTGTTCGCTGTAGCAAAACCAAGAGTATATGTCCACATGGACATGTGTGTGCTATACACACTGAAGCTTGAAACATACATCACCGGCACACTTTGAAATATGTGCCTCCTTAATCATTTGGCCCGTCTGTATGCACTTGGGTATGTTTTGTCACCATAGATGCAAAATGTCATCAGCATTACTTGTGTCATTGTGTAGGATATGTGCTCATGTTGGTCTGCCTGTCATATGTGAATTTGTCACACGTATATCCCACAGCTGTGAGTATGTTGATATAGGATTTTATGTGTGTGGTGTGTTACGTTGGTACTCACCAAGGACAGGTGCATTGACCTTGTCCACATGAAGATCGTTGGCTTGCTGAGGGACTGTAGCCAAATGTGGTGCTGGTGCTCACTGACTGGTAAGTTTGACATGGCATCTGTGACCAGTAGAAGGTGACCCACAATTGGCCAGGACAGTTCAGCATTGCGTGTGCTTTCATGTGCAGTAAGTGTGTGCAGTTTTTGCAGGGTGCACAATTAGGACACGTGTGCAGTGATATTAAACTGACACGTGCGGATAAGCCTGCTATGGTGTGGTAGCCTTTCGGGGGCACAAGCTGGTCCTGCGCTGTGTGGGTGAACTGATGGTGCTGTTGACTCAAGCTAATGATGGCATCCAACACAGGTGAGATATACCTTGATAGGGCTGGCTGTGGCACCTATCTAACTCAGACTTTTGTTGTTCTAATGGTACCAGAGGCCAACAAGTGATGCACAGCCAGCATCTTCGTCTGCAGAGAAATGTTGAGAGTCCGCTTTGTTGTTCCTGACAGGCTGTGTGGTATGTGGCTCAGCATGCTTTAGATAGTCGTCCTTTTGTACCTGTGTCGTGCGATGACATCCCCTGTTGTTATGTGCATGAGGCTGTTTTGTCTTCGGTATTTACTCAGTTTATTCATGCGTTGACTTTTAGGTGTAGTGGTGTGGCTTTGTCCGGGTGGTGGTGTTGATTGTTTCTGTGTCACTGTTGTGTGTCCAAGCAGCTGGAGTATTAGCTCCATGGCAAAGGTAAACTTTAGTTGTGTGTCTGGGCAGTGCTAGCTTCATACTGCATGTCATAGTGCAACTTTAGTTCAGATTGGCGTTTGTCTACAGTCCTTTTGGATCACGTACCTTATCGACTTTATGTGTGCCACATTGACAATCTGTGTGCTTGCAGATAATATTGTGCAGTTGTGTTGTTGTGTCTTTATTCACGTCAAGACTGCATATGCATATGCTGGTCATTATTAGTCATTGAGTGACTTTGAATTGTGTGTAACAGCATGTATGGCATGTCTAAGGATGACAGTGGATATTGGCACATGCTTGTGAATATGCCTGTGTGTGTCTCTAGACTTGTGTGGATTGGCATTGGCTCACATTCCATGCTGAGTCCTTCAGAAGTGGACAAATTGTGTAGTTCATGTGTCCCATGTCATGATTGCACAAGAATGTGTGGCACCTACAGCAGACATTTGGAAGCCAGCAGTGTTTCTGTTTCACACATGTCCTGTATCATTTACTGTCCCGGCTGTTTGCACCAGATTCCTAAATGTGACTATTACCATTCACAGACACAGTTTCCATGTTTGTTGTTCTCACTGTGGTAATACTGAAGAAATGTAGTACAATGTATTCTCTATGTGTCACGACTGTTGACTTGCACTGTATGGTGCATTGTGATGCCAGTCAATGTTTGCGCTGTGTGAATCAGAAGCTACGGAGTTGTGCACATCTCATGGTCTGTTGCAATGACGTGTCCCCTTTCATCTCACCTAGGAGGCGACCCAATGTGTATCGTCCTGTCACCCTGCTGGCTAACATTGAGGATGATGACGTGATACGCAGATTCCGTCTGGACCGCACGAACATCCAAGACCTGTGTGCCATGTTGGATCCTCACCTGCGGGCTGGCAGGACATACCCAACAGCATTGACAACCGAAACAAAGGTGATGGCGGCACTGCATTTCCTGGCCAGTGGGTCATTCCAGGAGACAGTGGGCATTGCAGGGGGGATGTCTCAGCCCACCTTCAGCATGGTGCTAAGGGATTTCCTGTTGGCCATGATGCGATACAAGGACCAATACATCAGTTTTCCAAGGAGGGCGGCTTTGGCGGATGTAAAGGCGGATTTCTATGCCCTTGGCCACATCCCAAATGTTGTAGGTGCTATTGACAGCACACATGTTGGCCTGGTTCCACCACAGGCACGGGAACACATCTATCGGAATCGTAAACATTCCCATTCCATCAATGTGCAGGTGGTGTGCCAGGCCGATATGATCCTATCGCATGTATGTGCCAGGTTTCCAGGCTCCGCACATGATTCATACATCCTGCACAACAGCATTGTGCCCCAGCTGATGGCCAATCTACTTCCGGAGCGGGCATGGATTGTGGGTGAGTAGGCAGAGTCAAGTTGTGTGCTGTGTGTGCCATGCTGTCCTCTGCCACAGTTGTATTACTGAATCATTATGTTTATTTCACACCTAGGTGACTCTGCATATCCCAACAGACCGTGGTTGCTGAGCCCACTACGCAATCCTAGGACACCGTCTGACGTCCGCTACAACAATGCCCATGGTAGAACACGTCGGGTGGTGGAGCGAACCTTTGGTCTCCTAAAATCCAGATTTTGCTGCCTGGACCGGACCGGAGGGGCACTCATGTACTCACCCAAGAAGGTATGTCAGATAGTGGTAGCATGCTGCATGCTGCACAACTTGGCCTTACGGAAAGGAATACCCATGATCCTGGACGATGATGACCAGCCAGGGCCCCCCCCCCTGCGATCCCACAAATGTCCAGTGACGAGGATAGTGGTGAGGAGGAAGGTGTCGACCAGCGTCAGCAGCTCATCAACCGCTACTTCACTTGAAGGTGGGTGACGATGTACAACTGGTCCATTGTCTGTTGATGTAGTTGTTTGGGTGGAGGTCTATGTGATCTTTGTGAGTGCATCCTGTTGTTGTCTCAGTGCTGGCTGCCTGTGTGTTGGATACAGGGTATGTAGGAACTGCTACAGGATGTCTCTGTTGGTACTGTTGCACATTGTTATGTGTGCATATTGTTGTACAGTGGTGACATGTGTTGTGTGATGACTGTGATGCCACCACCTGACTAGTGACTTTTGTTCTGTTGTCTTTTGCTAGGTCCCTTCTGCCACCCCTTGCCTACAGAAGATCCATGCTCCTGTGACATTGTAACCATGGTAAACATTGCACATACTGTGATAAACATGGAGCAGACTCAAATACATTGGTGCGTTATTGTTGTTTATTGTCAATGGGTATATGTGAGAGGGAAGTGGATATTTACATAAGTGTGAATGGTGAATCTATGAGTTGGCAGTGATGGTAGATGAGACAATCAAGTAGGCACCACATTGATGTGGTGACACAGTCCAACAGACGGATGCCATTTCCATGGCAGTGTGGGTAAGGACAGTGTTCCAAGTCAATGGCAGGGTGAAGAGTGTTGCCATCATGGCTGGCTCCTTGACTGGCGTTTGGCAGGTGCTTTGCCACGGGTGAGTCCCAAGTTTTTCTTTGGACGGCCCCTCCTTCTTTTGGCAGGGGGGGCATCGTCTGCTAGGCACCTGGGGTCTGAGGAGTCACCCCTCTCCGTGCCCACAGGGGTGGATGATGAACTGTCATCCTGCGGGACAACGGGGGGAGGTGGAGGTGTGTGATGTGGCACTGGCCTATCTCTCAGTACCGCCACTAACTGGCCCATGAGGTCAACAATTTGTCCAATACGGTTGTCCATGGACCTCAGCAGACGTTGGAGCTCCAGGGCATCTTTGTGGGCCTGGCCCATTTGTGCCTGTGTTCGTTCATAGGCACCCACGACTCTGGTGATGTTAGCCAGGGCTTTGGTCACAGTGTCCGGTGTTGTTGGAGTCCCACTTGTCCTCCCACCTGCCCTGCTATCACTGGCCTGTTGCCTCACCACTCTAGACAAACGCCTGCCCTCCACAGTTGTTGGTGTTGGCTGCGCATCCTCTGTGGCTGGGCGAATGTTGCAGGCAAAGGTGGTAGTGGTGGTGGTGGGGGGGTGGCGGCACAGGTCGTTCCAGCAGGGGTCAGCGTTGTTGTTGTTGCTGATGGTGGGGGGGCAGTGGGGTCATGTGACCGGTTGCGCCCTGGCACACCAGATGGGCCGGCTTGGAGCTCCTCATCCAAAGAATCCAGGGACTCCGCATCCGAGTGTCCATGTTCCGGAGGTGGAGACTGGCTCTGCAAGTTGAGGTTGTTGTCCTCTGCAGTCAGTTGTTGGTCACCTGTGGAACAGAGGGTACATGGTCATTGACTTACAGCCATATGGCTTGCTGTGTTTGATGTCTCTTATTTACATGTTATGCAACACACAGTTACGTATTTCATGAGTTGAATGTCTGCACAGTGTTGTTCGTCATGACATGATGTGGAGGTACATACATCTTGTTCCATGATGTGACAAGTCATTGGATGCCATGCCCAACTTGACACTCTTTGTATGGAACTGATGAGTTGTCATCTGACAACTGGCTGCCATGCAACTTGATGTGATGCATCGAGGATGATTACTCTTCCCGACAGATGTTACATATGCACATGTACTACACATTGTCACATTGTTATCTAATGCATGCCTTTGTAATGTTCTGTGCTTGTATTTATTTGCTGGACAGACCATGCCTTTTTATTGTTACTATGGTCCTTCATGCTCAGCACCCATGGAATTTGCACATAGCAATCTGTGCAGGGCATATTTGGTCCCTGATTTGCTTACACATGGATTTAGTTGAGTCACAGTTCTGTTTTTGTCACAGTTACATACACATCGCTGTCTGCATTCTATCAACTGGGATGTAATTGGGGTGTATTTTGTTGTGATGTGTGGCATTGTGTTGGCATTAGCTCAATGCTTTCGTTGAGGAATGGTGGGGTGCATGCACTGGCTGCCTACCTGTACAGTTGGCATCTTTTGGGTGGACTTTCTACCACATGCTTCTGGGTGGGAGGGAGTGCTCCTTCCTGCTGAGGGATGGGGCAGGGTGTGCCTGGTGGGAGTTGTAGTGCAGGCCTCCCTATTCAAAACACAACTCCCTGTAAAGAGGGCTACCTACCTGTTAGGTGAGGGTGTAGCACACAATGGCTGCCACATGGTTGTGTGTGTGGGGAGTAGTCCATCCTGCTCAGCTGTGGGCCAAGGGGGCCTGGTGGGAATTGTAGTGCTGGCCTCCCTATTCCAAACACTCCTCCCTGGAAAGAGGGCTACCTACTTGTTAGGTGAGGGTGTAGCACACAATGACTGCCACATGGGTGTGGGGAGTAGTCCATCCTGCTCAGCTGTGGGACAGGGGGCCTGGTGGGAGTTGCAGTGCAGGCCTCCCTATTCCAAACACACCTCCCTGTAAAGATGGCTACCTACCTGTTAGGTGAGGGTGAAGCACACAATGGCTGAGGCATTCTTCTGGGTGGGAGGGAGTGCTCCATCCTGCTCAGCTGTGGGACAAGGGGGCCTGGTGGGAGTTGTAGTGCTGGCCTCCCTATTCCAAACACTTCTCCCTGGAAAGAGGGCTACCTACCTGTTAGGTGAGGGTGTAGCACACAATGTCTGCCACATGGTTGTGGGTGTGGGGAGTAGTCCATCCTGCTCAGCTGTGGGACAAGGGGGCCTGGTGGGAGTTGTATGCTGGCCTCCCTATTCCAAACACTCCTCCCTGGAAAGAGGGCTACCTACCTGTTAGGTGAGGGTGTAGCACACAATGTCTGCCACATGGTTGTGGGTGTGGGGAGTAGTCCATCCTGCTCAGCTGTGGGACAAGGGGGCCTGGTGGGAGTTGTAGTGCAGGCCTCCCTATTCCAAACACTCCTCCCTGGAAAGAGGGCTACCTACCTGTTAGGTGAGGGTGTAGCACACAATGGCTGCCACATGGTTGTGGGTGTGGGGAGTAGTCCATCCTGCTCAGCTGTGGGACAGGGGGCCTGGTGGGAGTTGTAGTGCAGGCCTCCCTATTCCAAACACACCTCCCTGTAAAGATGGCTGCCTACCTGTTAGGTGAGGGTGAAGCACACAATGGCTGAGGCATGCTTCTGGGTGGGAGGGAGTGCTCCATCCTGCTCAGCTGTGGGACAATGGGGCCTGGTGGGAGTTGTAGTGCTGGCCTCCCTATTCCAAACACTCCTCCCTGGAAAGAGGGCTACCTACCTGTTAGGTGAGGGTGTAGCACACAATGTCTGCCACATGGTTGTGGATGTGGGGAGTAGTCCATCCTGCTCAGCTGTGGGACAAGGGGGCCTGGTGGGAGTTGTAGTGCAGGCCTCCCTATTCCAAACACTCCTCCCTGGAAAGAGGGCTACCTACCTGTTAGGTGAGGGTGTAGCACACAATGGCTGCCACATGGTTGTGGGTGTGGGGAGTGGTCCATCCTGCTCAGCTGTGGGACAGGGGTCCTGGTGGGAGTTGTAGTGCAGGCCTCCCTATTCCAAACACACCTCCCTGTAAAGATGGCTACCTACCTGTTAGGTGAGGGTGAAGCACACAATGGCTGAGGCATGCTTCTGGGTGGGAGAGAGTGCTCCATCCTGCTCAGCTGTGGGCCAAGGGGGGCATGGTGGGAGTTGTAGTGCAGGCCTCCCTATTCCAAAGACACCTCCCTGTAAAGAGGGCTACCTACCTGTTAGGTGGGGTGTAGCACACAATGACTGCCACATGGTTGTGGGTGTGGGGAGTAGTCCATCCTGCTCAGCTGTGGGACAAGGGGGCCAGGTGGGAGTTGTAGTGCAGGCATCCCTATTCCAAAGACACCTCCCTGTAAAGAGGGCTACCTACCTGTTAGGTGAGGGTGTAGCACACAGTGGCTGCCACATGGTTGTGGGTGTGGGGAGTAGTCCATCCTGCTCAGCTGTGGGACAAGGGGGCCTGGTGGGAGTTGTAGTGCAGGCCTCCCTATTCCAAAGACACCTCCCTGTAAAGAGGGCTACCTACCTGTTAGGTGGGGTGTAGCACACAATGACTGCCACATGGGTGTGGGGAGTAGTCCATCCTGCTCAGCTGTGGGACAAGGGGGCCTGGTGGGAGTTGTAGTGCTGGCCTCCCTATTCCAAACACTCCTCCCAGGAAAGAGGGCTACCTACCTGTTAGGTGAGGGTGTAGCACACAATGGCTGCCACATGGTTGTGGGTGTGGGGAGTAGTCCATCCTGCTCAGCTGTGGGACAGGGGGCCTGGTGGGAGTTGTAGTGCTGTTTGCCTGGACACATACAACACAGTAGATGTGGTCTACCTTTGTGATGTTTGAGGTGGGGTGGATGTAAAGTCAGTGTGACCTGTGTGTGTTTTTGGGGTGCAGATGTGTGTACTTGTGCCTCATGGATGTATCTTTGTAGTTGTGCAAAACAGTACATGGCAGTTTCATGGTATACATTAGTTGGTACTTACCAGCCTCCACTCCCCCGGGTATTCCTTCAAGACTCTCTGGATGCAGTATGGCAAGCACCTTCTCCTCCCACGCAGTGAAAGGTTTTGGTGGGATGGGAGGGCCTCCACCAGTCGCATCAGCCAGCTCACGATTCTTGGCCCTCCTCTTCTTGACTACACTCTTCAGGTCATGCCACCGCCTAATGATTTCATTCTTGTTGCGGGGCACATTCCCTACTGCATTGACCCTGCCCACTATCCTTGCCCACATGTTTGTTCTTGTGGCTAATGGTGTCTGTTGGACCATGCTGCCAAAGAGTTGTGGTTCTACTCTGATTATCTCATCTACCATTACTGTCAACTCAGTGTCAGTGAATTTTGGCATTTTGTGATGTGCCATGGTGTGTGCTGTGCTGATGTTTTGGGGTGCAGTTGTGAGGGTAGTGTAGGTGGTGTGTGTGTGTGTTGTTGTGCTGGTGAGATGTGTGGTGTTTAGCCTATCCAATGTGCTGCAGGCTTTGGTTCCTTCAGGGCTGGAGTAGTGCAAAGGATTGTGGTCAGGGAAGGGGCTGGTTTTATGCTCAGCTATGTGGGTGTGTCAAGATGGTGTAATGCAGTCAGGTGTGCTGTGTGGGTTGTCCTGTGATTTGTATAATTGAATTTGCCATGGGGGTGTGTCATTGGGAGGTTTCAGGTTATTTTGGGGGCAGGGCTAGTTGCCTGTATGCATTTGCTGGCCTTTTAAAAAAATTTTTTACTTGGCCGCCATTTTTTTTGCGGAGCATCCGCGGCGATGGCTGTGCTGCAGGGCTTCCGCCGGATCTCACATTGGTTACTGTTGGCGACCGCGGCAGACGGAAACAGCGGAACGTACCGCTGTGACATCGGGGATATCATAATATCATTGGCGGTCACTCCGCATGTCTGACGGCGTGTTGATGTGTTTCCGCTATGTTACCGACCGTCGCGGTTGAATTTTCACTTTCTCTGCCCTCTACGGGCGGTTTTTCGATGGCTCCTACCGCCGCGGACGGAATGTTTTGGCGGTTGATCATAATACGGTCTGCGGGGTTTCCGCGGTACCTGCGGACGGTGATTTTCCGCAACCATGGCGGTCTGATTTTTTTCCGCCAGTCATCCTAATGACCCTCTTAGTGCCTTAAAGCCTTTTGACCCATGGAACACTATCTAGTCGAATGTTACATTCCTTAAGCTCTGACGTATATCACATTATTCATCTTCGATTTACCTTTTCTTTTAACTGTGCCTCTCAGACCTCTGTGGCCAGGCTAATAGCATTCTTGAACTACTTATGGAATTAGAGGTATCTCCTTTTGTCAGACACGGATACTAAATGCAGGGTATATATAGATGGAATTATGCACATTGTTTGTCTATGGTTTAATTTATATTGTTCATTATTGACAGTATGCCTAATACCGAGGACGTTTTTTGACAACATAACCCTACTTGAGGCTTTCCTTCAGCATTGCCGCTTTAACCGTAGTAAGTTATTCGTAGGGATTTAGTACCCTCTCGGCCTCTGAGGATTCTTATCTAATTTCTTTCTCCTTTGGTAGTTGGGACTGGTATCTTCATATATAGCTTCACCATTGGAATGTAATATTCTTACTACTTTCTTGTTCAGGGCCCTAGCCCGATATACTGACGCTTGGCACTGATGTTAATATGCACATTTCTCTCGTTTGCACTGGGATCTACCTAATGAGTCTGTCCTATTGGCACTCTCTGATTCGGTCTTCCTTCTATTTCACTTTTTCCACAGCTCCTAAATGTACTAATGTATTTTAAAATATTTATGTATGCTTTTCCATTGTCCCCCACAGACTATATATACACGTTTGAATATATTGTGACAAGGAGCCCCTCACACCGCATTATAAATAGATGTTTATGACCTATGGTTGGTATCTGACCACCTAGTGATCTGTATCTTCTGCGCCCTGACGAAGGAACTGTTTGGCAAAAGTTCCACTCCGAAACGCGCGTCGGCGCTCTTTGTTGTCTTGATATGATTTATGAATTGTATGTTTTGTAACTATGTTCCTATATAGTTTGTTATGTGTATTGTTGTCTCCCTTTTTCTTTTCTTTATTTGAATATTGTATGGTATGATTGGTGTCTGTGTGTGTTGTGGTGTCATATTGTCTTTGCATATGGTGTTATGCTTTTGTGGGGCTGTTTTATTTGTATTGTGTATAGTAAAAGAATTTTTATACAAATGAATTTGATGAAAACTATATAAAAAAGAGATTTTTTGATAAAATAAAATTGAATTATTTTTTTAGGACTTGTGGGGCAATGATGTTAGTCCTATTGTAGGATGTACCACGAATGTATTAATTAACCTATAGGGAGAGGTTTGTTGTTAAAATGTTTTGATTTTCCCTGCCCTCCTCTCCCTCTATTCAGACATTCAGGGACCCTCTTTTGTGTTACTAGTTATATTCCCAGCACTTTGATATGAGGGTAGTTAGGCCTTGCCGTTGTTTTGTTGGAGCTTATTTCATGTCTGTTCACCCTATCTTCCTCACTTACCTCTGCACTATTATCTTACATCTTTGGTCTTTCTTCAGCTGTTAACATATTTTTTTGAGGGATAAAGTTACCATTTGTGCAGCACGTGTTGCCTTCCGTTTCTATAGTGAAGAATCTCCTAGCTGTACAGTTATACCTATGGAGAGAATCAAAACCTTTGGCTTTAGTGACGAGGATTTCTCTAGACTTATTGGGCAGGATACCTCCTCCGATCGTCCCTTTGCTCTCAATAAAACAGACAATGATGAATGGTTCAAACTGTTGAACCTAATAAAGAAAAGAAGGAGAACAGAATCTCTCGCTGAGTTCATGCTTGAGTATTTGAAGGCTGGGGTCATACCTAATGGGCTACGAATAAGAAATATACCAGGCCTCTTTGTTGAAATTAGGAAATTTCTAGAAAGATGGTCACTTATTGCTAATCGCTGCTCGAGGGATCTCATGATCCTCATCATAGAGACAGCCCGTGAAGTAGTCGACAATCTCCTGAAAGAAATAGCTGAAATTGAGGAGTCCCTAAAGAAAAACAATACGGTTGAGGAAGCCAAGAAGAAATTGGATGAGGTGAATTAGGAACTCAACTCATTCAGTGACTAACTTATTAAAAAGAAAACGGAGAAGCTCAAAAAAGACATACGCTAATTCTCAGAAGAAAAGATATACCCCTATCTGGGAGCTCAATACTATAATACACCTAGGGATCAGACCTATCAAGGTGATTATCAGCACTGGTCCAACAAGAAGATACTCACATTCTCTGATTCCTCTGAATCCGAGGGTGAGGGAGGACCTAGTTTTGCTAGGGGCTCCAACTTCAGGAGACCCACATTTGAAAGCTACAACAGAGGCAATCGTTTTTAGGGAACCGACAAGGTACACCACGAGCGAGATACAGAACCCAGGGGAGGGGTCAGTACCAACACCCAGAGAACCAGTACCAGCTGTCAGACAATCACTCCCATTACCTTCAGAGAAGAAGGAACCAATACTGGAGGGAGTGAATACCTCCACCCATATGGATCTCATCCCTATTTTTAATTTATCCAACACCCCAATGGGTGACCATGCATTGAGATTACTTTCTCGTGGACTATCGTTTGTCCCAAGTACTGGGCTCAACAAATTTGAGTTGAATCGGGATTTGTAGTCTTTCTTTAGGAAAATTAGATTAACATTTTTTTTTTACAATCATGGTCCCCCCCAGATTGTCAACAAGACTGGATTGCGCCCAGACTCCACTTTCACTCCTACATTAGATGAAGTGGGGCCTGAAGTAGGCATTTTTTAAAGGACTGTCACCAGGAAAATACAAAACATGACGAGATTTGTCCCTAAGCCAATATATAATCTCAACTATGAGGAATACATGGCTCTCAAAGAACTATCTACCAATAGGGAGATTACCATTAAGCCCTGCGACAAGGGAGGTGGTATTGTGGCACTTAATAGTTCAGATTATAAAGAGCAAATTGAAGCTATGTTTAATGTCCCTGAACATTATCTTAAAGTCAACTCTTATCCTAGCAAGAGAATTAAAGATGACATCTTACTTATGACTCAAAAAGCCCTGGATAGAGGCTCAATCTGCCAACAAGAATTTGACTATCTCAATCCACCTTACTCTAGTATTCCGGTACTGTATGGGGTTCCTAAAACACACAAAAGCGTCACACAGCCCCCCTTTAGACCCATTGTATCTACTATTGGCTCTATTACGGAACCTCTGTCGAAGTACGTCGACAAGTTCCTGAAACCCATGGTGAGCGTCCTTCCTGCATACATAAAAGATACAGGCCATCTGATTAGTAAAATCGAAGGATTGCCGTTCAACCCCCACTCTGATATTCTGGTGTCTATGGATATAGAGGCGCTTTACACTAATGTCCCCCAGAGGGGCGCCTTAGAAGCAGTAAAAAGTTACCTTGAGAAAAATAACAGTTCTGATGACAAGTTATTTATCCTTGAATGCCTTAGTACAGTACTACAAGAAAACTATTTTGAATTTAACAAATCCATCTTTAAACAAATCCAGGGCGTTAGCATGGGCGCTGCCTGCGCCCCTAATGTCGCCAATATCTACATGGGGGAATTCGAGGAACGATTCGTTTTTAATGAGATCGCTCCGTTCTTCGAAAATATCCAACATTGGCATTGTTTCATCGATGACATTTTCTTTATATGGAATGGCCCGGAAGAACAACTTGTTGAATTCACATTATGGCTTAATTTGTGTGATCCCCATCTTAAATTCACCCCCAATATGAGCAAAGAAAGGATCGAATTTTTAGATATTTGGATCCAAGTTGTTGAGGGCCTCATTGAGGTATCTCTCTACACTAAACCGACCTCGAGAAATACCTTGCTCCAGTACCAAAGTTTCCACCCCCGCAGCCAAAAAGACAGTATAGCATTCAGTCAGTTTTTAAGGCTACGCAGGAATTGTACCAACCTAAGGAACTTTGAGATACATGCAGACCAACTGCGAAGTAAACTTCTCAACCGTGGATACCCTCACAGACTCATTAGAGAAGCCTACAAGAGGGCTAAATATTATAATAGAGATGCCCTACTCCAAGACAAACACACTACTGAGGAGACCAAATTAGTGTGTGTTACACGCCATTCTAATTTTAACAACCAATTGCGTCAAGTTATATGCTCACAATGGCATATTTTGAACTCTGGTGACCAATCTAACCCCATGCCTAGACCGGTGTTTGCTTTTCGTAGAAATAGAAATCTTCGGAACATACTGGTTAAATCTAAGTTTGATACTTCCAGACAATTCCTTCAGAAATCCATCACGGGAAGTCAACCCATTAGTGGTACCCACAGATGTGGCAATTGCCATGCCTGCAGTTCAGCTATAGTATCCACTGAACTACAATGGGGCAAAAGAAAATTCCATTTCAAGGAAATGACGAACTGTAGATCTGCCAATGTAATCTATCTCATTTTGTGCCCTTGCCTAAGGGCTATGTAGGCGAGACAGGCAGAGAATTCAGAATCAGGCTCAGTGAGCATAAATCCGCTATCAGGAATAAACAAAGAGGGGCTCCTCTTGTGGAACACTGGCAAGATAAGCAACACCTTGAATCTGATCTCAGATGGATTATCCTGGAAAAAGTTCATAATCCCAAGGATAACAATATTAATGGCCTCAGAGGTAAAAGAGAAGTGTACTGAATGCATACTTTACAAACTGCGACTACAGGACTTAACGAACATTTACCCTGGCAAAACGCATTGCTGTAACCTGTTATTGGTTTTCTGGCATTTTAGATGCAGTTTGTTCATCTGTTCTAATTCTATCTCTAATTTCAGAATTCTGCGGTTTTTCTGGTACCCTCTGTCCACTAATAATTACCGCTGGTGGCTACAGTACACATGTTCGATATGTTACGCCTATTTGAGATCCTAGATATCTACTGCACGTCTTAATAGAAGAGAACATTTTGACTCACCTAATATGTATGTTCCAGTAGCCTACACCCCTGTGGCTGCAATATAACTGTCGTTTTTTCCATGTTTTAAGATGGCGGCCGACTTTGACAACCGTAATACTACCAACATGGCGCCCGTTCTTATCCACTTTGTTGATGCGTCACTTACGCGCTACGGGTTTCCCATTGAGATAGCTTCTCAGGTGTAGCGAGTTCTTCTAGTATATTTATTCCTATCACACGGTACTGGATTCACTGACTCTGACAGAGGCAGAGACCCCATTCTTTACGGCTCAGACGGACTCTCAAGGTATGTGCATCTTTGCGGGCAATAACCCATTAGGATCTCTTTTTTACTTGGAGGTATACGTTATTAGACCCCTTATCTCCGTATTTTCCTTCCTAGATGTGGCCATGACTCTCCCGGGATGCCCTTAATTTAGACCGCCTACATTTCCTGTTAAACTAAATTCGATCCGACATTTTGAAACTCACTATGTAAGTATACTTGGAACGGTTTTTCTTTCAACGTTACCGTCTTCGCTCGTATGTCAGTCTAGCAGTATTTGTTTTTTCTTTAGGGGATCTCATTGTATAATAGTGCATATTGTTTCCATTGTTTAAGGCTCTTATCCAATACTTGCTACGCCCGCCAATTTTAAGGAGTCTTGATACTTCAGCTAGAAGCCTCTTCCTTGCTTCATACCGGCTGCTCTTTTTTCCTCGGTAAGTTATTCTTTCCCCCCCCCCCACATTGGTAGTCCGTACATCCCGTGATCTCATATTTGGAGTAGGGAGCTTAGTGCCTTAAAGCCTTTTGACCCATGGAACACTATCTAGTCGAATGTTACATTCCTTAAGCTCTGACGTATATCACATTATTCATCTTCGATTTACATTTTCTTTTAACTGTGCCTCTCAGACCTCTGTGGCCAGGCTAATAGCATTCTTGAACTACTTATGGAATTAGAGGTATCTCCTTTTGTCAGACACGGATACTAAATGCAGGGTATATATAGATGGAATTATGCACATTGTATGTAGTGACCATTTTATCTATGGTTTAATTTATATTGTTCATTATTGACAGTATGCCTAATACTGAGGACGTTTTTTTGACAACATAACCCTACTTGAGGCTTTCCTTCAGCATTGCCGCTTTAACCGTAGTAAGTTATTCGTAGGGATTTAGTACCCTCCGGCCTCTCGGCCTCTGAGGATTCTTATCTAATTTCTTTCTCCTTTGGTAGTTGGGACTGGTATCTTCATATATAGCTTCACCATTGGAATGTAATATTCTTACTACTTTCTTGTTCAGGGCCCTAGCCCGATATACTGACGCTTGGCACTGATGTTAATATGCACATTTCTCTCGTTTGCACTGGTAAATCCTAATGAGTCTGTCCTATTGGCACTCTCTGATTCGGTCTTCCTTCTATATCACTTTTTCCACAGCTCCTAAATGTACTAATGTATTTTAAAATATTTATGTATGCTTTTCCATTGTCCCCCACAGACTATATATACACGTTTGAATATATCGTGACAAGGAGCCCCTCACACCGCATTATAAATAGATGTTTATGACCTATGGATGGTATCTGACCACCTAGTGATCTGTATCTTCTGCGCCCTGACGAAGGAACTGTTGGCAAAAGTTCCACTCCGAAACGCGCGTCGGCGCTCTTTGTTGTCTTGATATGATTTATGAATTGTATGTTTTGTAACTATGTTCAGACATTCAGGGACCCTCTTTTGTGTTACTAGTTAGAAAAAGGGGACCCATGGGTACCCCCACGGGCCACAACCGGAGGCCTCCGGGTGAAGGGGGTCCTGCTACGGGCCCCCAAAGTTTGATTCCAACAGCCGATCCGTGTCGGACAGACCGATTCAGAAAGGCTGTCTGAATCCGACATCATAATTGCTCAGTCAGAAACGCGGTCTGTGGAGACGTACGAGTCGGCTCCGACCGACTCGGAATCTCCAAATGTCGTTCGGGCGCGAGTTGGAACCGAGTCGGACAGTCCAAACAGTCTCCAACCGTCGTAATTGGTCGGAAACAAGGTGTCTGACACAGATTTGGATTAACTGAATGCCGTTCGGAGCCTTTCCGACCAACATCGTAATCAAACCCTTAATTTTAATATTAGAATGTAATTTTTTTTTAAACTACTGGTGCAATCACCTTTAGGGCAGGATGCAAGTGATATATAGGAGTAATGGGTAGGAGAATGTTTTACTACCCAGGTATTATTTTTAATACCTGAGTATTAATTTTGGGTAATTACAATATTTTTAAATGTAATATTATATATAAATATTTTTTGAACCTGCTCCAACACTTACCTTTATGGATGGGAGGTAAGGCATATAGGGGTGATGGTTGGGGTAGTGTATCAATACCTAGGAATTCGTTACTATGGGCCTCATTTAGATGGTCATTTGAGGCTCAAGACCGTCCGACAAGGAGTCCACGATGCAGGCGGTCATAAACATTCCTTTTTCCATTATGGCTTGTACTGCAGAACGGAAAAAGGGCCGCAGCAAAAGCTGAAACAGAAAAGGATTTTTTTAAACATCCATGCACCGTGTGCCAGGCACCATGTGGTACCTGGCACACAGTGCATGGATGTTTGGAGGGGCACAGGACACATCGATTAGGTCGACGGGGGAGGGGGACCCTGCTAGGGGCCCCCTAACTCACTTTCCGACAGCCTTTTCATGGCAGTCGAACTGCCATTAAAAGGTTATGGGAAATGGACATCATAATCCCTGTAGTGGTGCCTGCGCAGGCACTGCCTTCATTGTAGGGATTACTGTCCGACCACTGCCCCGACAGGCTCCTTGAGCCTGTTGGAGGCAGTGGTCTTCCCCCATCCTCTGCACTCCGACCGCCGGTATCATAATCCAGCGGTCGGAACGTCTCTCTGGATTTCAGGCGGACCGCCCAACATCCTAATGAGCCCCCTAGGTGTTTAAATATATTTGAATTGATCATTAAACATAAATAATGTTTAAAAGTACTGCTACAATCACCTTTAGGGACAGAATGCAAGGGATATGGGGTAATGGACGGGCCAGTGCATTATTACTCGGGTAATAATTTTAATACTCGAGTATTGATAGTTAAAACATAATTTTAATTTAATTTAACATAAAAAAAATAATACAATAATAGCAAGATTATAAAAAGAATTTGACATCACAATTATTAGGAATAAATAATAAGTATAGTAATGCACTTTATTTTAGAGTCAGCTGCAGGCAACAAATAAAAAACAAATATATACCTTAACGCGGATTTTACACCGCAATACAATCACGACGCGGTCGTTACAACAACCGGGTTGTTACCACGCAATGCCATTACTACGCAAGTCATTACATCGACTTGCAGTAGATGGCGCTGTAACATTAGAAATTTATAATTTACTATTCCAACTCCAGCCTACGTAACAGTAGGGAAGGTGTTGGAATAGTAAACTATACTATTCCTTATGTTAGAGCGCCATCTACTGCAAGTCGATGTAATGACTTGCGTAGTAATGGCACTGCGTTGTAACAACGCGGTCGTTGTAACGACCATGTTGTGATTGCATTGCGGTGTAAAATCCACGATTTAAAGGTTGTTTCCCATAAAAAACACCATGTTTTATCATTTTAAAATTTATCTGCAAATATTTGAAAAATTAAAATCTATATACGTTTTTATTTAAAAAAATATGATTTTATTGCAATAAATAACATTTTCTAAAAAATTGTTGAACGTGTTGCAGATATTCTGCACAAATACAGAACTATGCGCAAGAAATGGGACCTTGGTGTATAGGGACTGAGTCTTCCCACCACCTTAGTACCCACGAACCCAGGACCAACTAGCTATAGTGTCTCACTTGCTCTCCTACTCATTCCCAGAGAAACAAATGATTAGACACCCCAGAACACAACACTCCCAGTTCTCTCAGGAATCGCGGTAACAAGACACACCTTTTCGCTCACTCTCTTGTACTTGTCCACAATAAGATCTGACGGAGACATGAAGCAGTTTAAAATATTTATTTTAACTAACGTGCCCTAACACGCAGTATACATGCCACAACAAGCAGGAAAATGCATAGTACAAATATTGTCAGCATAGTGTAGCAGTGAGTCCATAAATCATGAAGGGAGATGTCATAATAAAGAGACAATGGAGAAAGGACTATAGTGCCTAACCTCCCTCCCCTTGCTAAGAAAAAGTATTATTATATAATAGCAGATCTCAGGGCTTTGTCAGCAGACCCCATACCTTAGCCTACAGATGGTAGATCTACATCATGGGCACTCGTCTCCCTGGAAAGGTCCCTCTCCAAATGTGTGTTACCTATTCGTGCACCCCACTAAAAACCCAGGTACGCTGCCCAAACAACAGCTGCATCGGTATGTTTTGTCTAAGGGCTAAGGACTGGCCAGAACAAAATAACAAAGGGCATTGTTGTTCGACCTTGCACACAATGTTCAGTCAAAATCCCAGGAACATGCAGAGAGCGAACACAGCGATGAGTTCTCATGTGAAAGGAGTCTTTGAGAATATTGCAAAAAAATCAAGACGTGTAGTAACCTGTGCAAAGCAGCAGGCAAGCTGCAACGAGCTCATGCTAAGTTAGTGAAAAACGACAATGTCCCTATGGGTCACGTGACAAACGTTGTTTTCCATGTTTTTACTTTTGTTTCAATGGTGAAAATTGTCCTTTTTTCCGTTGGTACACAATGTTAGACTCTCTCTTTCACTGTGATGACGCAGAAATTAACCTTGTCCTTGCATATACATAATGAAACACCCGAGTCAGTACAAAGGAAAACGCCAATTCTTAATTTTTCAAATGTTTGCTGCAATCTTTTCACTCTTGTACAAAAAGGGTAGTACAATTGGTAGACAAATATAAAATGAACCTTTTACTAATGAATCCAGAATTGTGAGCGCCACAAATATTTCTATTATTGAGGAACACATTATGACAATAGCGCCTACATATCATACTAACCATGTTCATTCCACTGAGAGTATAATGGGGTTAAACCTCTGCCTTTAATACTCAAAAGATTATTAATAACTACATTGAAATCCTTATTGCTCTAGTAAGGTTGCCTCTTCTGTTACATGCATTGTAAATGTATCCATCTGAAACATTCATTGCATAGTACCTGTTGGAAAAGGGAAAAAAATAAAATGTTTTAGTTACTTTGCCTATTACGCAGAACAATAGGCTCCTCTTGGACCCGCGCCGGGACACTCTTCGGAGTAGCTGTTGCGCGTTATAAGAGTACTTAACATAACATAACATAACATTATGTTTAGGCAGTTTTTAAAAAATGCCTTTAGGAAAGTGCCCCTTTTGGACATGGTTAGCCCCATTTTTTGCAAGGTATCTGATGCAACTTTGACTGAAGATCACTGGGTTCCTGCTAACCAGGTCCCCAGTACCTGTGTGTCATGGTGGTATACTCCGTAGATAGAAAAAACACACGCAAGACACATTCTTACACACCTCGTGCATATAATGGTGTGACTGGTGGAAGAATGTGTTGTGGCTGTTAAAAAACGACATATCCCAGAACGCCGGGGAACAGTGTGAATGAGTCCCAATTGGACCCACCTGTGTGTCCATGTCGAAAATCCCTCACCGGAAGAGCTCTGGGCTTGACAATCCAGTATTTCAGCTTCCCAAGCTTCCAGGAAGGTCAGCGTCTTCGGCGCTAGCCTATTCTATCCACTTCCATCCACTTGTAGCCGGCGCGCTACAGAGTTCTTTCTCCTTTGTTTTGCAACATTGTTTTCACGGCTCAGCTGAGCCACGCTGAAACCGCGTTCAGGTCTCTCAGCGTGCAGGAGCGCGTTCAGAGGGGGAGACGTGATACATTGTATCCTGCGTTCATTCGGAACACCTTTCAACACACCAGGACAGGACGCTTTTGTTACAGTTTGGAATTCCACTGACGGAGAGAATTCTTTTGGAGCGGCGGCTCCATTAACTGTTTCCCGACCTGTTACACAGAGCCTCAGGGCGTTGAGGATTAATTCACCTCTTTTGAGGCTTCTGCTTTCTGTTACCACACGCTATGGGAAAACACTGATACAGCAGCTAAGTACTTAGGGGCTGATTACGATGGCGGTCGGAAAACCATTCCGACCGCCGTGGTAGTGGAAATTAACCGTCCGCAGGTACCGTGGGAAAACCGGCGGTCAGATTAGGATGAACCGCCAGAAAAATCCGACCGCGGGGGACGGATTCCACGAAAGACCGCCGGGAGCGTGCGGAGCAGGTGAAAATCCGTCCGTGGCGGTCGGATTTGCTGCGGAAAGACCCAAAACCGCCGCACGGCCAGCGGATTGACCGCACGTGAGATTAGGATTCGATTGCGGTGACAGCGGAATGATCAGCTGTTTCCGACCGCCACGATCGCAACTATTGATGAATGGGAGAGCTGGCGGAAGGGCTGTTGCATTCCGACTGCCGCGGTCGCTCCGGAAGAGTAATGGCGGTCAAAACAAAAAACACAACAAGGCTGCCAAATGTGGCCATTAATCTGGCTCAGCCTCAAAAACAACCTGACACATCCCCATGGCAAATAAAGAATACAAATCCCAGGTCAACCCACACAACACACCTGACAGGAATACTCCATTTTGACCCACCTACATAGCTGAGTATAAAACCAGCCCCTTCCCTGACCAGAATCCTTTGCAATACTCCACAACCCCACAGCAAGGGCACAACCCCACAGCACAAAGGAGAGGCAAATCTGCACACATCACACCATCACAACCACAAACCCCCCCACACATCACCACCACCACCTTCACACCTGCACTCATTTGCACATCACACACCATGTCACAGAAGAAGATGCCCAAATTCACTGACAATGAGTTGTCAGTGATGGTAGATGAGGTAATCAGAGTAGAACCACATTTGTTTGGAAACCTGGTCCAACAGACACCATAAGCCACCAAAAATCAAATGTGGGCAAGGATAGTCAACAAGGTCAATGCAGTAGGGACTATCCCGTGCTCCCAGAAGGAGATCAGGAAGAGGTGGAATGACCTCAAGAGCAAGGTGAAAGAGAGGAACAACAAGAACATTAAGCTGGCTCAGATGACTGGCGATGGCCCTCCCATTCCACTACGAACATTCACCGAATGGGAGGAGAAGGTGCTTGCCACACTGCATCCAGAGAGTCTCACAGGAATAGCCGGGGGAGTGGAGGCTGGTAAGTACCAACAAATGTCTCCCATTACACTGCTATGTACTGTCTTACACATCTACAAAGCGACACCTCCCAGGCCCAAATGCATTCATGTGCACCACACTCTCCCCAACACATGTCTCACAGATCCAACATTTACTCCCTCTGATTCACCCCAAAGGTAGCTAGCAATATTTCCATGGGGGCATGTGTACAGGCAGCCAGCACTACAACTCCCACCAGGCACCCTAGTCCCAAAGCTGAGCAAGATGTAACACTCCACCCCACACCCACAACCATGTGTCAGCCATTGCATTGCTCACTTCAAACTCACAGGTAGGTAGCCATCTCAATAGGGAGGGGTGTTTATGGGTGGGAAGCCTGCACTACAACTCCCACCAGGCCACCTTGTCCCACAGCTCAGCAGGCTGGAGTACTCCACCCCACAACCATGTGTCAGCCATTGCATTTCTCACTTCAAACTCACAGGTAGGTAGCCATCTTAACAGGGAGGGGTGTTTGCTCACATCAAACTTACAGGTAGGTAGCCATCTTAACAGGGAGGGGTGTTTGCTCACATCAAACTCACAGGTAGGTAGCCATCTTAACAGGGAGGGGTGTTTGTGGGTAGGATGCCTGCACCACAACTCCCACAAGGCCCCCTTGTCCCACAGCTGAGCAGGATGGAGCACTCCCCCAACCCAGAAGCATGTGGCAGCCATTGCATTGCCCACATCAAACTAGCAGGTAGGTAGCCATCTTATGCTCTCTTGTCCCAGCCCTGAGCAGGATGGAGCACTCCCCACACCCACAACCATGTGGCAGCTATTGCATTGCTCTCTTCAAACCCACAGGTAGGTAGCCATCTTAACAGGGAGGAGTGTTTGTGGGTGGGAAGCCTGCACTACAATCACCACCAGGCCACCTTGTCCCAAAGCTCAGCAGGATGGAGCACTCCCCCCACCCAGAAGCATGTAGCAGCCATTGCATGCCCTCATCAAACTAACAGGTAGGTAGCCATCTTAACAGGGAGGGGTGTTTGTGGGTGGGAAGCCTTTACTACAACTCCCACCAGGCCATCTTGTCCCACAGCTGCGCAGGATGGAGCACTCCCCCCACCCAGAAGCATGTGGCAGCCATTGGATTGCCCTCATCAAACTAACAGGTAGGTAGCCATCTTATGCTCTCTTGTCCCAGCCCTGAGCAGGATGGAGCACTCCCCACACCCACAACCATGTGGCAGCTATTGCATTGCTCTCTTCAAACCCACAAGTAGGTAGCCATCTTAACAGGGAGGGGTGTTTGTGGGTGGGAAGCCTGCACTGCAACTCCCACCAGGCCCCCTTGTCCCACAGCTCAGCAGGATGGAGCACTCCCCCACCCACAACCATGTGGCAGCCATTCTATTGCTCACATCAAACTTACAGGTAGTGTCACGATTCACTCCCTGTGCTCTCGTTCCCACCACCAGGGGGCCGAATTGTGGGGCTTTCCAGTATTCTAATATGCTTCCAGACACTCCCCTGTATGCATATCCTGACTTCCAGGCATTTGGACATCATTTAGGAATTGACATCCATTCCCAATCCATGCCGGGTTTTGTGGAAGCCAGTCTGCTCATGCTGGAAACTCCATTACCTATAATCCCCTGCTCACTGCTTTGTCTCCACCCCTGCAGGCCAAGGATGGGTGGAGGAATTCAGTTCACCTGTGGCTGGCTGCTGCTAGCCTGCTCACACCTGATGCATGTGATTACTGTGAGCTCTTTTAAGCCCCAGCTCCCTTCAGCCCAGTGTTGGTTATTGTAGCTGTTATCCGGTGAGACCGATCCTTGTTTCCTGAGCTTTTGATATTCCTTGATTCCTGAGCTATAGTTAATCCTTGTTCCTTGATTCCTGAGCTATAGCTATTCCTTGTGCCTGAATTAGCACCGCCTGCAGTGCTACCTTGTTTCCTGAGTTCATGAGCTATAGCTATTCCTTGTGCCTGAATTAGTACTGCCTGCAGTGCTACCTTGTTTCCTGAGTTCCTGAGCTATAGTTATTCTTTGTTCCTGTTCCTGGGCTTCAGCTATTTCTTGTCCCTGATTTGCACTGCTTGCAGTGTTCTCTTGACTCCTTGTTTCTGAGCTGTAGCTATTTCCTGTTTCCTTGAACTAGCACTGCCTGCAGTGCTACCTTGACTCCTGAGCCTTAGCATTCCTTGTTCCTGACCTGCAGCAGTTTCCCTTCTCCTGAACTAGCACTACCTGCAGTGCTACTTTGACTCCTGAGCTTTTGCTCAATTCTTGTTCCTGCCCCAGCACTGCCTTCTATGCTACTTTGTTTTCTTGATTCCTGAACCTGCACTATTCCAGTATACCCTTGTAGCCTCCCCTTCTGTATATCCTTTTCCAGTCCCTGCCTTTCTTCCCATTTCCTTGGTTCCAGTTCTAGTTTGCTGTCTTTCTATTTCTGCTGTCTTGCTTCTGTTACCTTGTATGTTTGTTACCTGCTTTCTGCCAAGGGTGCCCTGTGATTTCCTTCCTTTCCTGTTAAGCACTCCTCCTTGCTAGCTCCTTGTCTATTGTGCTTGTGTTTAGTTCTACCCCTTTGCTCTTACTGCCTTGCGTGTTCCTGTTTGATCGCCAGGATCCATGGGCACAGCTGACTACCTAGGTGGTGTTTCTTGTTCACTGTGAGTATTGTCTTTGAGTTACTGTTATAACATCACCATAGGTATAAGCTCCACAGACCCTGCCTTTGCATACATATCCTATATGTGGGTATTTTCAGTCAGTATCTGTAACAGCAATTGTGGGTGAGGAACTTACTGAGCTTCAGTCTTACCGTGTGGAGCTCCTGAGTGCTTTACCCCACATTCCCTTTATTGTTAATGTTGTATTATATATATGTCTTGCACGTCCGTCCTGGGTGTAGTTAGCCTGAATGCTAAATTGCCTTGTGAGTGCCCTTCCTTTCTGAGTCTTAGCTATCTTGTTCCTTTGTACAGGCTTCCCCTTTGGATCCCTTTTCTCCTCAGACTTCCTGTGTGATCCTGGGCAGTGCTGTACTCCTCTCTGTGTACGTTTTCTACCCCGTTCCCAGTCCTTGCCCAAGTCCCTGACTGTGTTCCCGACATAGTCCCGGACAGTCCCTGACAGGTAGGTAGCCATCTTAACAGGGAGGGGTGTTTGCTCACATCAAACTTACAGGTAGGTAGCCATCTTAACAGGGAGGGGTGTTTTCTCACATCAAACTTACAGGTAGGTAGCCATCTTAACAGGGAGGGGTGTTTGTAGGTGGGAAGCCTACACCACAACTCCCACCAGGCCCCCTTGCCCCACAGCTGAGCAGGGTGGAGCACTCCCCCCACCCAGAAGCATGTGGCAGCCATTGCATTGCCCTCATCAAACTAACAGGTAGGTAGCCATCTTATGCTCTCTTGTCCCAGCCCTGAGCAGGATGGAGCACTCCCCACAACCATGTGGCAGCTATTGCATTGCTCTCTTCAAACCCACAGGTAGGTAGCCATCTTAACAGGGAGGGGTGTTTGTGGGTGGGAAGCCTGCACTCCAACTCCCACCAGGCCACCTTGTCCCACAGCTGAGCAGGATGGAGCACTCCCCCCACCCAGAAGCATGTGGCAGCCATTGCATTGCCCTCATCAAACTAACAGGTAGGTAGCCATCTTAACAGGGAGGGGTGTTTGTGGGTGGGAAGCCTGGACTACAACTCCGATCAGGCCCCCTTGTCCCACAGCTCAGCAGGATGGAGCACTCCCCCCCACCCACAACCATGTGGCAGCCATTCTATTGCTCACATCAAACTTACAGGTAGGTAGCCATCTTAACAGGGAGGGGTGTTTGCTCACATTAAACTTACAGGTAGGTAGCCATCTTAACAGGGAGGGGTGTTTGCTCACATCAAACATACAGGTAGGTAGCCATCTTAACAGGGAGGGGTGTTTGCTCACATCAAACTCACAGGTAGGTAGCCATCTTAACAGGGAGGGGTGTTTGTGGGTGGGAAGCCTGCACCACAACTCCCACCAGGCCCCCTTGTCCCACAGCTGAGCAGGATGGAGCACTCCCCCCACCCAGAAGCATGTGGCAGCCATTGCATTGCCCTCATCAAACTAACAGGTAGGTAGCCATCTTATGCTCTCTTGTCCCAGCCCTGTGCAGGATGGAGCACTCCCCACAACCATGTGGCAGCTATTGCATTGCTCTCTTCAAACCCACAGGTAGGTAGCCATCCTAACAGGGAGGGGTGTTTGTGGTTGGGAAGCCTGCACTACAACTCCCACCAGGCCACCTTGTCCCAAAGCTCAGCAGGATGGAGCACTCCCCCACCCAGAAGCATGTGGCAGCCATTGCATTACCCTCATCAAACTAACAGGTAGGTAGCCATCTTATGCTCTCTTGTCCCAGCCCTGAGCAGGATGGAGCACTCCCCACACCCACAACCATGTGGCAGCTATTGCATTGCTCTCTTTAAACCCACAGGTAGGTAGCCATCTTAACAGGGAGGGGTGTTTGTGGGTGGGAAGCCTGCACTACAACTCCCACCAGGTCACCTTGTCCCAAAGCTCAGCAGGATGGAGCACTCCCCCCACCCAGAAGCATGTGGCAGCCATTGCATTGCCCTCATCAAACTTACAGGTAGGTAGCCATCTTAACAGGGAGGGGTGTTTGTGGGTGGGAAGCCTGCACTACAACTCCCACCAGGCCACCTTGTCCCAAAGCTCAGCAGGATGGTACACCCCCCACACCCAGAACCATGTGGCAGCAATTCCCCTCAACTGTGTCACAGAACAGGTAGGTAGACAGTGCATGCACCCTGCCATTCTTCTCAAAAAGCATGGAGCCACATGACCACACCAGCCCTCACATATCATCCAACTTGGCATAGATCCAATAGCCACTTCCAGCGTATGTAAGTGTCACAGAAATTAAAGTTTGTCTCACCAAATCAGATGTTGAAGAAATTCAGGGCACAATCATGCACAGCACTGAATGATATGTGTAAGTGCCATGGTGGCAGACCATTAAGGCCCATATGAACACAAAATATGCATGGTCAGTTGTAAAAAGAAAGTAAAGTACATGATATGACAAAGGTATGCATAAGGTTACAATGGCAAGTTCATGCTCAGATGTAACGTCTTCCATGCAGAGCAAACAAAAAAGACGCATCACATAAAGTTGTGCTGCTAGACGTTGGATGACGACATGTCCTTGTAATCACACAATCTGTATGTGGAACATGGTATTTATTGACATGTCACACCATGGACAAGTAATGTATGTACCTCCACATCATGTCATGATGCTCAGTACCGTGCAACCATACAAAGTGATATCAATGTAAACTGTGTGGTGTATAACATGTAACATCCAAACATCTAACACCAAGCTTGTGGGGTGCACTTCAATGACCATTTCACCTCTGTCCAACAGGAGATCAACAATTGACTGCTGCAGAAGACAACACCGACCTGCAGAGCCAGTCTTTCCCCCCCCCGAAACATGGACTCTCGGATGCAGACTCCTTAAGTTTCTCGGATGCGGAGCCTGAACCTGGCCCATCAGGACTGCCAGGGCGCACCACGTCCCAGGCCCCCACTGTCTCCACCACCACCACCTCAGCAACAACAACCACGCTGACCCCTGCTGCAACGACCTGTGCGGCATCAACCACCACCACCACCACCCCCACCACCAGTGCTGCCTGCAACACTCTCCCTGCCTCAGTGGATACCAACACCACCACACAATCTGAGGAGGGCAGGGAGAGTCTGCGGGTGCGTTGAGTGGCAACACCACAGGTTCGGGACAGCAGGGCAGGTGGGAGGGCAACTGGGGGACAAAATCGACAGGACACTGGGGCCGAAGCCCTGGCCAACATCGCCAGAGTCCTTGGGGCATACGAACAAACCCAGGGACAGATGGTTGTGGAAGAAGTGCGTGAGCTCCGCCTGCTTCTGAGGTCCATGGACATGTGTATGGGCCAAATCGTGGACCTCATGGGCCAGCTTATGGGTGTTCTGAGGGACAGTCATGCGGCCCAAAGGACAGCTCAACCTCCCTCCAGTGGCCCACAGGATGATACTCCCAACACCTCAGCTGCGGCCACAGAGAGGGGTGAGCTGCAACAGGATGACTCCTCAGACACCACTGAGCCTGCAGCAGAGGCCCCCCTGGAAAACGCAAAAGGGGCCGTCCGAGAAACACCACAGGAGGATCACGTGGCAAAGCACCAGACAAACGCAAGTCAAAGAGCCAGCCATGATGGCACCTCTCTTCACCTTGACATTGACTTTGTTGACTATCCTTACCCACACTGCCATGTTGATGACAGGTGATTGTTGGACTGTGTCACCACATCAATGTGGTGACTACTCTATTGTCTCATTTACCATCACTGACAACTCATTGATTCACTTTGCACCATTTCTGTAAACATCACTTGTCTGTCACAAACACTCTTTGTAAATAAACACTCTTTACACACCTATGTTTTTGTGTCAGCTCCATGTTTATCACAGGATGTACAATGTTGACTCTGATTCCAATGTACCAGAAGCTCTGATTGTTTCAAGGCATTGAGAGGCTGAAGGGACCTAGAAAGACACAAGAGAACGACATTTACTTGTCAGGTGGTGGCATCACAGCCAGTACACAACACTAGTCATCAAGGTGCACAACCCAGCACACATTACAATGAGAAACAATATCAACATAGACATCATGTGGCTGGTCATGACTACACTGTGCCACAAACATCAGCCATCAGCACAGAGCCAACAACAGGCAGCAGTCAAAAAGCCCCTCTAGGCCTTTTCACTACCATCAAAGACAGCAGACAATGGCACTGTTGTACAATGTCACTCACACTCAAGGGAAGTAGCGGTTGATGAGCTGTTGACGCAGGTCGACACCTTCCTCCTCTCCACTATCCTCGTCACTGGACATGTGTGGGTTTGCAGGCGGGGGCATCTGCTGCTCATCATCATCCAGGAGCAGGGGGATCTCTTTGCGCAAGGCCAGGTTGTGGAGCATGCAGCATGCAACTACGATCTGACACACCTTTTGGGGAGAGTAGAGTAGTGCACCTCCGCTCTTGTCCAGACACCGGAATCTAGACTTAAGAAGACCAAAAGTACGCTCTACCACACGACGTGTCTTCCCATGGCCCTCATTGTAGCAGACTTCACCCGGGGTCCTGGGATTCCTCAGTGGGCTCAGCAACCAAGGCCAGTTGGGATATGCAGAGTCACCTAGGTGTGAGATACACAGAGCAATTTTGTAATATAACTGTGGCTGAGGACAGCATGTCACACATGCAGCATACTACTTGACTCTGCGTACTCACCCACAATCCACGCACGCTCCGGATGCAGATTTGCCTTCAGCTGTGGTACGATGCTGTTACGCAGTATGTAGGAGTCATGTGCTGATCCTGGAAATTTGGCACAGACATGGGAGCTTATCATATCCGCTTGGCATACCACTTGCACATTAATGGAATGGAAATGCTTCCTTTTCCTGTATATGTGCTCACGTGCCTGTGGTGGAACCAGGCCAACATGTGTGCAGTCAATGGCACCAACAACATTAGGGATGTGGGCAAGGACATAAAAATCACCCTTCACAGCTGCCAATTCATGTCTCCTGGGAAAATGGATGTAGCTGTCCTTGTAGGTCATCATAGCGGACAGGAAATCACATAGCACCATGCTGAACATTGGTTGAGACATCCCACCTGCGCTGGCCACCGTGTACTGGAACGAACCAGTTGCAAAGAAATGCAGGGCTGCCATCACCTTACATGTTGGTGTCAAAGCAGTCGGATAGGTTCTGCGAGGCCTCAGATGGGGCTCCAACTGAGCACATAGATCTTGAAGGGTAGGTCGATCCAAACGGAATTTACGTATGATGTCCTCATCCTCCATGTCCGCAAGCAATGTGAATGGACGATGCACATTTGGTCGCCTCCTAGATAAGATGAAAGGGGACACATGTCAATTCAATTCCCCTATGAGATGTGTCCAACATCTTACGTTTTGACTGACACAGCGCCAACAATGACTGGCCTGAAACTACAGCTTACAGCACAAGTCACATGCAGAGACATCTTGATCTAAAGTAGTTGTACACGTGTTCAGTATGAACATAGTGAGTACCCCCAAAACAGATTCAGACTATGTGAATGCCAAATGGTACATTCCAACATCTTGTGTCACCAGCCCTGAGAGTAGTTGACACAGCACATGTCTGAAACAGCAACACTACTGGCTTCTACGTAGCTGCTGTACCAGCCACACCTTCTTGCGTGATTCGGACAGGGCACACATTAACAACACAATGAGCACAGTGTGTTCATAAAGATCAAGTGTAAACATGAGTTCAGCAATCTACACAGTGAAATAGGCACATTATGTAGTCAGTCCATCATTCCTGTGGGTTGCTTAGCCATCTCACACATTGACATGTTTACATCTTTGAGAGCCCATCACACAACAGATCTGTGTACATGCACAACAACATCAGAAGTCACATGTGAGGGAGTACAACATGCCAATGCATGTAATCCTGTGCACTGACATGGCATGTGTAGTCATCAGTGAGTTAAATGTCACACTAGCATTGAATTTAACTATCTGGTGGCATGATTCATACTAAGTGTCTACTGTTCAATGCTGAGAACTGGCCATTGCCATTGCTACAGCATGATGTGTCCATAGGTGCCGTAAGCGTGCACCGCCACCGCAATCACGGTCATTGGCACCAATTGAAAGATGCCAATTCGCGGTAGCGACCGCCTGGCCCCTGCGGTGTGACACCGCCAATGCCCATGCCCCTTCAGCCAATGGGAACCGCAATCGCGGTAGTGAAATACACTTTTTAAAATCGCGTTAGGCGTGCTCCGCTACCGCGGGGCCGGTCATTGGATACAATTGAAAGATGCCAACTCGCTGTAGCGACCGCTGGGGCCCCGCGGTGTGACACCGCCAATGCCCATGCCCCTTCAGCCAATGGGAACCGCAATACACTTTTGAAAATCGCGGTAGGCGTGCACTGCAATCACGGTCATTGGCACCAATTGAAAGATGCCAATTCGCAGTAGCAACCGCCTGGCCCCTGCGGTGTGACACCGCCAATGCCCATGCCCCTTCAGCCAATGGGAACCGCAATCGCGGTAGTGAAATACACTTTTGAAAATCGCGGTAGGCGTGCACCCCCACCGCAATCACGGTCATTGGCACCAATTGAAAGATGCCAATTCGCGGTAGTGACCGCCTGGCCCCTGCGGTGTGACACCGCCAATGCCCATGCCCCTTCAGCCAATGGGAAACGCAATCGAGGTAGTGAAATACACTTTTGAAAATCAAGGTAGGCGTGCACCGCCACTGCAATCACGGTCATTGGCACCAATTGAAAGATGCCAATTCGCGGTAGCGACCGCCTGGCCCCTGCGGTGTGACACCGCCAATGCCCATGCCCCTTCAGCCAATGGGACCCAATCGCGGTAGTGAAATACACTTTTGAAAATCGCGGTAGACGTGCTCCGCTACTGCGGGCCGGTCATTGGATACTATTGAAAGATGCCAACTTGCGGTAGCGACCGCTTGGGCCCCGCGGTGTGACACCGCCAATGCCCATGCCCTTTCAGCCAATGGGAACCGCAATCGCGGTAGTGAAATACACTTTTGAAAATCGCGGTAGGCGTGCTCCGCTACCGCGGGGCCGGTCATTGGATACAATTGAAAAAATCTGACCTGAAACACCAATTGCAGCATCTGAGTACCACTGAAACAACCCCAGGGGGCTATATATGTCTGGGAGAGAGCCACACATTTCCACTGCATCCAGACACTGCTGCCTGACATTCGTCATCACCGACTGCTGCTGTTCCTGTCTCCTGGACCCAGTGATGGCGAGAACTGAGAACATCAGGGCCCGTCCCTTCACCACAGAGGAGCTGGAGGTCCTGGTGGAAGAGGTGCTTTATTTATTTATTTGTTTATTTGTAAAGCGCAACATTCATCCTGACGGATATCACGGCGCTGTCTTACGGAACACATGGTGGTTATACTGGGTGCCTTCAACTGCCCACACTTACGCCGTAGGAAAAAGCTGAGTTTTTAGTTTTTTCCTGAAAGTTACATAGTCCTCAGTAAGACGTAGGTCTTGGGGTAATTCGTTCCAGTGCTTAGCCACCAGGTATGAGAATGATCGGCCTCCTGCTCTTACTTTCTTTATACGTCTGGGCCTGGCTAGTGCTTGGTAGCATGATCTTAAGCACCTCGTGGGGACGTAGAATTCAATTTTATTCCGGAGAATTCTGGGACCGAGGTGATGCAGTGCCTTGTGTGCATGACTCAGCAGCTTGAATCTTGCTCTTTGGCGCATAGGTAGCCAGTGGAGCTGTTTCATGCATGCAGATGCTGAACTAAATCTGCTTTTATTGCACACAAGCTTTGCAGCCGCGTTTTGCAGCACTTGTAGGCGTGAGAAAAGGTAGTCTGCCATGCCCATATACAGTGCATTTCCGTAATCTAATCTGCTGATGAGTAATGCCTGTGTAACCGTCCTTCTACATTCTAATGGGATCCAAGGAAAAAGCCTTCTTAGGAGCTTCAAAATCGCAAAACCTCTTCCACACAGAACCCGCACATGATCCTGCATGGACAAAGTGTTGTCGATAGTTATACCCAGGTTTTTGCGCATTGTTTAGGCGCTGGAGCATCTCCCAAGGATTGTGGCCACCAAGTGGCATCCCAGATTAAATTAGCTCCTCCGAAAAGCAGTATTTCAGATTTACCTGCGTTTAGCTTAAGGCAATGTTCGGACATCCAGGTTGCCATCTCTGAGAGGCAATTGTTTAACTTAGCCCTGGTGTCCTCATGCCTTTCTTCAATGGTTATCATCAGCTGTGTGTCATCCGCATTTCACAGTATGGGAGGCTATATGGCGCTCCGGATGTAATGGTAAGTGGTTCAGAGTGAAAGTTGGAAAGTGCAAAGAGTGCTCACATGAAGTTGCTCTGCTGTAGTATGTGCCTGTGAGTGCAAGTTTGTGTGATAAACTGCCTAGCATGCTGACTTCATGTCAATGGGGTGTGTAGCCTTATTTCCACAGATCCATGGCTGCATTTAAGGATGGGAGGGACATGCAGTGTTTTTGCAGCCATACAGTAACACTGCTGGTTTGGACAGTGGAAGTCAGAACAAACATTGCTTGTGCTAATGGATGTCATAGTCCATGAGGTTTTCACATGCTCATTTGTGACATTACAAATGTGTTTCGTCCAGAGGGTACTGAAGGATGTGTGTACAATTTTCATATTGCAACCATGGATATGTAAGCATTATGCACAGGATTGAAATGCCTGAGGGTGACACTCTTGGTGGAAATTCACCTTCTGACACATCAGATTAATGTACTTCTGAAATATCCTCCTTCCATTCTTTTCATTATTTGTACTGACTCGCATGTGTAGGCACTGTTTGCCCTCTCATATTGTGAATGTTCTGATGGCCCACGTTTAACCTCAGTGTGAGTTGCCCTGGCCTGCACAGATACTGCCCAATTTGACAAGGACCCATCAGTAAATGGACAGAGTGAAACATATGTGTTGTCTGCCACCCTATTTCTCAATGAGCTATTTTAGGCCTGAGGATTGCACAAGACAGACCTTGTGAGAAGGGTGTGAAAATGTAAGATCATGTCCCTAAATGTGACCTCCATGACATAGTGAGCCATTCACAGGCCAAGGACATTGAGGGGTGTGTAGTGTTGGACACAGTGAGTCTGCCCCGACACATCATTTCCAATGTAATGTTTGTCTTGCTCACTCACATACTGCATCACAGATGAGGGCCTTCTTCACATTGCTTTCTGTGCTGGCATTCTGCATGAGATGGCCAGGTACTGTGTCCATCCTCATACCTGCATGCATTTCTATGCGATTATCTGATGCAAATGTACTACGTGTCATGCTGTATGGCCTCTGCTCAACATTTCTGTATAGCTGTGCTAAGTTTGTGCATGCTCCTGTACTGAGACACAGTGGTACATAACAGTGTCACTGAAACGTCCTCTTCTTGTCTCCCATGCCTGCAGCTTAAAGTCCACCAGCCATAAGGCCTTATGGAGGGCCATTGCACGCAAGGTGCGGGCTCTGGGTATCTCCAACCGACGGCACACACACTGTCACAAGAGGTGGGATGACATCTGCCGGCTGAGCAAAAACGTGGCAGAGATGCAGCTGGGGATGCTCCCTCGGACTGGAAGGTTGGCGCGCAGGAGCATGACACCATTAATGGCCCGCATCTTGGCAGTGACACAGCCAGAGCTGGATGGACATTTGAGGGCCCATCAGCAGCAAGTTGGGGGTGAGTATTCTGCGAAGGGTGACTTTGGGTGTGATTGACTGCATGTATCCCAACCCTGAGCCAGTGCGGAGCTCTGTGATGTTTCTAGTGTGATGCAATGGCTTCTAAGTGGCCTCTGTGTTGAGTGCAGCTGTCATGCATTTTCGCTACATGTACTTTCTCATGTGTTTAATACAATGGCCCTTGACTTTGCAAGATGAGATGTGGCCTTATGACATCTGCTGCATTATGGGTGTCATAGACATCACCGGGCAGTGAACAGCAGTGTGCATCATCTTAGTGTGCTTTTGTCGATGTGTGCAGTGCCTGACTTGGAAATTGTGAGAACTACACATCTGACACCAATGTGCAACGGTCGTTGTGCTTCAAAGCACACCATGGTGGACATCAGTAGCTCATGGCCATTGTAAAAGGACATTTTGGAGTCAGTATCTGTGTTGTCCCCTTAAAGTGACTCCATATGTGACTGAGACAACATGTTGAGATGTATATCTATCTCACCTACAGGCACGTAGGTATGCTTACAGAGATCAGTATGTTAGGTTACAAGGAGGCACGGGCCAGCTATTTGGCTGTGTGAACGTCACATGGGTCATTGATGTCAACTATGCATGTTTCCATGCATCTTCTGAGTTTTGCATTAAGGTTGCACATGCAGACTGCACAGGGTGGTGTGCAACATGGGGGTATCATATTCTAGTTTTGTGCTTTGCTTGCATATGATGTTTGTGAGTATGGCACTATACTGAACCTACGTCTCTGTCAATTGCAGCATCTACCGAGGGCACGGAAGGACAGGGGACGGACACCAGTGGTGAAGCTTCTGGCACGACTGCTACACATGAGCTCACTGACACTGATGTGACCAGCGCCTCGGAGGGGGACAGGAGTGCCCTGGAAGAATCACGCCCAGAAATACCAACCTCAACATCATCTGACTCCAGCGGTGACTCCTTGATGTTGGCGGGCACAGGGAGTGGGAAATCTGCCTCTTCTTCCACCACACCTTGTCCAGTGCCCACCCACCATACTACCACTAGTGCTGTCCGTGCCCGCAGCACTAAGAAGGGTAGAGTGTCCTTGCCCCCAGGCACCGCTGCCCTTGCCCCTGTCTCCCCTGCTGCCTTCAGTGTGGAGGTGGTGGACCTTTTGCGCCAGCTGTGTGTGGGTCAGACTACTCTCCTGAATCTTTCCAGGATCATGACAAGAAGCTGGCACAGGTAGTTGCCTTCATGGAGGGCATTCATTCTGACGTGGGTGGGCTACACAGAACTGTCCAGTCTTTGTCCTCCACAGTGACGGCAGCCATTCAGCTGTCACAGGCTCAAAGTCCAGCTCCAGTCCCTTCAGCAACCACCCTGCCAGTGGCACCATCTGACGAGAGTGACCACACACCACAGCCCTCAGGCTCCAAGTACTCCACACGCAGCACACAACAGCAGCACTCCAAGCGGCCCAGAGCACAGACACCATCCCTAAAACAAAAAACAGGCACACAGGAGCGCAAAGGCAAAAGCCCCTCACGTGACACTCAGGGGCATCAGGCCAAGAAGCAGGCCTCAAGCTCACATTCATCCAAATCACCCCCATCCAAGGACACTCCCATCCCCACACCTGCTCGCAAAGACAAACACACAGTTGCCTTGCTTGATGTGAAGCTGGTGCCTGCAAAGAGTCAGCACAAACAGCTCTCTAAGGCAGATTCACCCACAACCTCAACTCCCACCCACACCCCTGTGAAGCTGGGACAGGAGAGCAATGTGGGGTGTTCACCTGGTCAACAGGGAATGGAGGGGAAAAGGCAAGGCCACCCCAAGCGTACCACCAGATCCAGCAAATCCCCACAGGGAGAGCCACCTGCACCTGATACACCTTTGGTGGTGAGTGAGGCTGTTGTGCCCGCCCCACTTCCCACTCCTACCAAGACAATTCTTGCCTATCGAATCCCCAAGAAGTGTAGACTCAGCCCTCCACATTCACCCTCACACACTGTGTCTCACGGCAGCATGTCTCCACCTCCCCGTGCCACCATGCCACCCGGTCCAAGCAGCCCTCCGACTCCCACAGCCACTGATGCCTCTACCTCTGCGTGGCCTCTCTCTCTCGCAGGTCCAGTTCTCCAACTGGCTCCGACAATCAGCCACCTAGAAGTTCAACTGACAGCCAAGTCTGAGGCAAAGTCCCCCTCCCAAACCCATCTCTCCCACAGCAGTGCCTGGACTGCCCATTTGTATCCCCGGAGCTGTGGTGATTCCCATGGCAGTGTACGGTGTTCCCATGCACACATGTACATACTTTGAACTATGGACTGGCCAATGGCCTTGCTGTTTGTCACTTTGGATGCCCATTCCCTGTGCAGTTTCTCATGCACACATGTACATACTTTGAACTATGGACTGGCCAATGGCCTTGCTGTTTGTCACTTTGGATGCCCATTCCCTGTGCGGTTTCTCATGCACACATGTACATACTTTGAATTTGTACTGGCCAATGGCCTTGCTGTTTGTCACTTTGGATGCCCATTCCCTGTGCAGTTTCTCATGCACAGTTGTACATACTTTGAATTTGTACTGGCCAATGGCCTTGCTGTTTTCTACTTGTGATGCCTATCTGGGTAATATGTAATAAAGACAGTTACTCCTGTTGTCTGCTGTGTCAATGTCCTTGCTAAATAAAAGGTTTTATGTATGGGTATGGTTTCATGTGACACATGCTCTGTATACCACTTGAACATAGCAAATTGCTTGTTTTACTTTTTCAGAGTTTGCCAGAGGTGACATGCATTTTAGTTCTTCTTGGCTCTGGGGCTTGAGGGTGCAATGATGGTTGTTTATGATGATCTACTCTTATCCTAATCATTCTATGGTCAGGTTTGCTAAATTGTACAAATGTCATGTTAGGATTCAATACCAGAACAGAGGTGAATTCTATCCACAGGATTACTTGCGGGCTGGCCAGGGTCCATCATATCTGTGTGATCATTCTTGATGTGTGAACAGCAGTGTTGATGTGTGGTCATCTTGTGTAGGCCTGTCTTCCTAGTCACATGGGTACATTTGAATATGTGAACTTGAGTGGTCATACAATGTGAATGGGCTGTCATTGTCAATAGTGTTGATGTGTGTGTGCCCCTGCAATGCCACATTCACACATGTATGATCCAGGTAATGAGTGCCTGTTTGTTTAAATTGTCTGCCATGTGCTACAGATTGTGGGCACATGTCGGAGTTGTAGGTTGGGCACTGTGCAGTGTGTTGGTGTGTCCTTGCACTCCTGGGGGACACCTACTTGTTGTTGCTGCCAGTTGTGAGTATGCAGAGTGTGTGACTGCCAAGTCTGTGTTGTGTTTTGTTGATCAGCCATGTGTCTTGTTACTGTTTGTGCTCACTGTGTAGACCTGCTCAGCCACACTGACATTATTTGTGTGTTTTCTCATGCATTGCTGTCACTCGACCCATTTTTGGCTCCAGTATGGTATGTGGTATGTGGAGTCATGCCATCCACTATATGTGCTTCTGATGCCTACACATTGTGAGTAACTCCTCTATGTGTTTGTGTACTGTACACTCCTCACCTGTCCACTACTGAAGTACACACCACTTCAACCTCATGTCTTCCACCCCATGGCTTGCCAGTGTGTGAGCCTCCCCACCACTTCATAGTGTGACACTATGCTGTGTGAGGCTGATCTGTGTACAGGACCAATGTGACACTCAGGACAGTTTCACAATTAGTTATGTGTTATTTTCTTCTACTGGTTTGCTGTCATGGTTGCTCATGTGCAGTGCATATGTTTGAGCAGCACAGTCCTCTAGTCATGTTGTTTGCATCTGGGTTTCCCTGGGTTGTGCATCTGTGGGTGAAGGCTAAGCTGTATGTGTGTTTGCTGAGGTACTGTTACCCTTCCTGAGTGTGATGTTCTCTGTGTGCTGTGATGATTTGCGTTGTGGGAGTTCATGGTGTGGCACTCAGATATGTGTGCTACTGGTTTGGTTGGTGTGCACACACTGCTTGGTGTGCATGCAGTGCTGTCAGTGTATGTTGCCTTGTACTTGCCTGGTGTGCATCCCCCTGATGTACAGCTGAGTTTGCAATGTGATGGATTGGTATGTGCATCTGTTGTGTTTTTGTTGTGGATGTATGCAGTGTTTGGCCTGTGTTGGCTCTTTCTACTGACAGATGCTATGTGTGTGTGATGTTCTATTTGCATGACATTGTGTGTGAGTAGTTGTTGCTGTGTGATACATTCAGATGTGTGTTGCAAGTGTAGTGTGCATTACTTGTGTGTCTGTCACATGCAGCAAGGTGGATTCTTGTTCATGAGCTTGTTTTGAGTGCA
This sequence comes from Calotriton arnoldi, assembly GCA_963921515.1. Lineage (NCBI taxonomy): Eukaryota > Metazoa > Chordata > Amphibia > Caudata > Salamandridae > Calotriton > Calotriton arnoldi. The sequence goes on from CAWUFW010020876.1 coordinate 96,308, forward strand.
CAATGGTGCTTTGTCCTCCTATTTTTGACTTGTCAGGATTGTGCATGTGCATGCTTGTAGTACACTATGACACCATGTTCACTTGATGAGTGGTGTGGTGTCTCTGTCTGTGTTAGCTGATTTGTCCCATTGATCCCAGTTGGTGTTCATGATTGTTTTTTGATGATGCAATTCTTGTTTGTGTTGGGGTATGGTGTCTGTGCATTGGCCCAGAGTGACAATGTTGTGTACTCCTGTTCTGTCTAGGGTCACATTGCCTTACCACTGTTTGGCTGCACATGTCTGGGCTTGTTGGACGTCTGTGGATGTTGTTTGTGAGCATTGTGTTTGGCTATTGTTTTTGTGTCAGCATTGGTTCAGGCATCCCTGAGTGTGAGTCTGATATTTGTGGATGCACCACAGGGAGTGTGATTGGTTGTCATTGAACTCACAATACATGATTTTGACCATTTTGTGTGTTTCTCACAGGTGTGGAGTGTTGCAGGTGTGAGGTGGGTAGAGGAGGGGTATGTGTGAAGGTCCTACTTGTGTTTGACAGTCAGGGAGTGTGACAATGAGCCATGTGTGTTGTGCTGATGACATACACATGTCAAGTAAGTTGACACAGATGTGTGGCTGGTCACTGTATGACTTCAGACACTTCCTATCATTCATGTGCCTATGCATGGCTTGCCTTGATGTATCCTTGAGTTGTTGCACAGAGGTCACTTTGGTTTAATTTCACTCACTGTGCCACCCATGTCTGATTTGATGGCCTAAGGGTGGTGTGATATGTTCCTTCTCTTGCATGTGATGTACAGATGCTATGTGGCTTGCTCCATGGTTTTCCAGCACTGTCCACTTCACTTTTGGCTGGCACATTTATTGTCCTCCATTGCTGCTGACCTATGGTATGAGTATGTGGCTGGGTGTCAGTGTTGGGTGTTTCTGAGTGACTTGACAGGCAGTGTGAACAGTTCAGTGGATGTTCATATGCAGTGTGAGTCTTCATTTTGTATTTATACTCAGTTTGCTTCACATGAGTGGAAGGTTGGTGTGAGGAGGAGGGTTATCCAGCCCCTGAGCTCCTGTTCAGGGTGTTCCTCTTCACCCCCACCTTCCCAGGCAATCTACCTTGTCCTTTAATGTGTGAGGTGCGAGGTCTGGCTACACCTGGCAGGTTAATGGTGCAGGGGGGGCACAGGAGGAGCACACAGCATGTGCCCAAATGGGTGTGGGAAGCATAGTGTGGGAAGGGTGCAGGTGGAGCCCTGTGAATCTGGGCGGACTGCCCATGCCTGGCGCAGGCCCTGCCTACTACATTGTACGCAGGTTTTCCCGCGTCTTCACCGCTGCAGTGACGTGACCGGGACATTGCAGTGATTTCGCGGTTGATGGGTGACCCGGATGTGGAGGGGTGAGTTTCTGACAGGTAGGACATGTGTTGGTACACTGGGGGATATGTTCCTGTCCCCACCAGAGTATCTGATGTGGACAGGAACCGTATGTCAGCACAGGAGTTGTGTGTTGTGGTTGTGTGCGGAGTTGTGTATTTGCATATCTGTGCCGTTGTCCGCGACGGTGTATTATTTGCTGGTAGTGGATGAGGTACAGCAGCGGAAAGGCTTGAAAAGCTGGATCCATTGCGGTCAGGACCGGGTGGAGGGGTCCGGGAGTCTGGTTTCGCTCTCCGCTGTCGTGCTTCCGCCGTCTCCGTGGGGGGGGGATTCTCCGCTGCGGTGTGATGGGTTGTTTCCGGCATCGTGATTTGTACGGTGGACGGGACGTCATTCCACACGGTGGTGTGTCTCTATTGGCTCCCTCTGCCACGGTGGCGGGCGCAGATTTCTGGCGGTTCACGTAACTCCGCAGCGGACGGAAAATGGGCTATGTTTGACCATCGTAATATGGCGGGCGCGTGGACCGCCACTGGAGTGCGGAAAAGGACATTTTCCGCCACCGCCAGCACCGCGGTGGTGCCTCCGCCCGCCATCGTAATCAGCCCCTTAGTCCTTGTTTTTTATTTTATATTTTGTACACTGCCCTGTTTCTTTTGGATATCCACACTTACCTTTATTACAAACTTGGATTTACCATTTGTGGGTATTTAAACTGCATTGACTGTTGGGTTATTTTGGCATTCCTTATAGTGCGTAACTATAGAGGAGGCCGTCCAAATTATTTTACTCTTCATATGATTTTGAAGTAGGCACCTTAAGTTTATTAAGTTGACAGGATATACTTTTGCATCAACGTTTGAAATTGAGTATTCAGGACTGTAGATCACCACCTATGTTGTCATTCTGTATGATTGTTGTTTCTATCTGGTTGTGTTGATCTATATCTCTCCTCTGCAGGGCACGTTTTCCGGCACTAAAGAGGACGTGGCGTACAAGGTCTTCCAGACTGTGTTGGCAGCTGTTTATTATTTTATGCCATTCCCCTTTTCCCCTGAGTGGTGTCTCTTCAGGAGAGCTATATCTATATGCTCCTGTGTGATATCACGAAGGGTAATCGGAGAACTAGCCTCACCCATCGTCCCCGCTGGGTACAGACTACAAGTTAGTGGTGTTCCATTTGATTATCTGACAGACCTGACAGATTGTCAAGCCCACGTTGCTTACTAGCCTGGGCGATGGATTCCAACATGGTTCTCTCGACCCTGTTAGAAACAGTGACTGCTCTACAGATCGAGATCACTGCTTTTTGTACCGAAAACCAGAAAATTCGGAAGGAAATGGGGTCAGTCTGAAGAGAAGTAGCAGGGTTATCTCGCAAGAATGAAAAAAGGGGGAGTTCTTATATTAAAGCTTGGACTCTACCTCCTCCTCTGCATACCACTGGGGCTGGCTCTGAACCACCACAACCAGAAGGGCGACCACTTACTACAGAGTATTCTGCCACCTCACCTGATCCTTTCTCTGACACTACAGGCTCTGCACCTATACATGTGGTACAGGCACCACAGATTCCATTAGCCCCACCAGAGATGTATTTTGGGGATCCCAGAAAGTTCGGTATATTTCTTAACCAATGCAGACTGCATTTTCTGTGTAAACCCACTGTGTTTCAGACCGAACAGGCGAAAACCGCCTTTATTATGTCATATTTGGGAGGCAACGCAGCCAGTTGGTCGATACCATTAATAGAACGAGATGACCCTATATTGTATAGTTTTTCAGACTTTTGTAGGGAGATGAGTAAACTGTTTGACAAAAAGTCACATCAACTTTCGTTGGATAAGGAGCTACTCACACTTCGTCAAGGTTCACACGACTTGTTAACATATATTACTACCTTCAACCGATTGGCCTCTGGAGAAAAGAACCTCTCTTTTCTATCAAGGATTACGCAATGACTTAAAGGATATTCTCTCACAAATCATCCAACTACCACAGTCTTGCGAGGAATTAATCGAGTTAACTGTACAGTTGGATCATCGGATGCAAGAAAGAAAAGGGGACAAGGCCAAAGGCGAACCAAAGTATTTTATTCCCTGTCTCGGAGGCGTGGTGGAAGATCATCAATGGTCGACTGACGGAGTAGAACCTATGCAGGTCAATGGAATCAGAGGTCCCCTCAGTTGGAGGAGAGAGAAAAACGTCGCAGGTAAAAACTTTGCATGTACTGTGGGAAAGTAGGACATTTCATCAAAGAATGCAAAGCTTGAACTAGAACCTTCGACAAACCCACATCAGGGAAGGTACAAGCCGTAGTGCAAGGACCTGAGCCTACGGAAAACTAGTCTCCCTGAATAAGACTGAGATCCCTTGTTCAGGAATGGGAAAAAACGAGATCTCCTCTGTTATCGCTAACACTATTCAGACCTCCGTAGCACTTGTTTCGGTATGCCCGTATTTATGGCTGCCCCAGGTCGGCCAGATACAAGTGTCAGCTTTGTTAGACTCTGGAGCCACAGGCAATTTTATGGATCAGAAGTATGCAGCCAAGTTGGGCATTAAACGGCATCAGGAAGAGTTCACCGGAACCAGTGAAGGCAGTTGATGCCACTGCTTTAACCTCAGGACCTGTTCAGTATCATGCCCAAACCTTAGTGATGCAATTCGGTTCGGATCACTTCGAGGAAATATGATTCGATTTAATAGATGCTCCCCGAGTTCTGTCTTATATTAGGAATGCTTTGGTTGACGCAACATGATCCATCCATGAAATGGACCACTCGCACAGTTACCCTAGACTCTTCCTTTTGTACAGAACACTGCACCCAGGAAAGAATGATGCAAGTCAGGCCAAATATATCGCAGGCTGTTTATTTGGCCTCTGGGTATAGCACACCCCTGCTGTGTTGTGCGACAGCGATACCTGAGGACTATAGCCAATATCATGCTGTTTTTGATAATGATGAAGCAAGCCAACTTCCTCCTCACAGGGAGTATGACTGTGGAATAGACTTATTACCGAGAGCGGCTATACCCTGCAGTCGCATATATGCTTTGACCGAACCAGAGAATCAGCATCTATGCGACTACCTTGATGAAAACCTTGCCAATGGTTTTATACGGCCTTCCTTGTCTCCAGCCTCGTCTCCTCTCTTTTTCATCCCAAAGAAGGAAGGGGGTCTTTGGACTTGCATCAACTTTAGGGCAATCAACAGGGTCACTATCAAGAACCACTACCCGTTGCCACTCATTCCATTCTTGTTGGACCAACTAAAAGGGGCCAAGGTCTTCACCAAGCTGGATCTGAGGGGGGCCTATCATTTGGTGAGAGTGAAGAAAGGAGACAAGTGGAAGACTGCATTTTGAACAAAATATGGCCTGTTTGAATACCAGGTAATGCCTTTCGGGTTGTGCAATGCCCCGGCGGCATTCCAGTACTTTATGGATGAGGTTCTACGTGGTTTGTTGGACGTATGTTGTGTCGTGTACATCGATGATATCCTCATCTACTCTCAGACTGTACAGGATCATGTGTTGCACGTCAAGGCAGTGCTTGATCGACTGGTGAAACATTCGTTAAATGCCATACCAGAGAAATGTTTGTTCCATGTCTCTGAAATTGACTTCTTGGGATACATCATTAACACCAAAGGCTTGAAGATGGACGATAAAAAAGTGGCGGCCATTACTCAATGGAAATCTCCCTCAAGTGTCTGCTCACTGCAAAGCTTCCTTGGATTTGCGAACTTTTACAGAAGGTTCATAAAGGACTTCTCCAAGGTCGTTCAACCCATTACTTGTCTTCTAAGAAAAAACACCCCGTTCTGTTGGAAAGCAGAAGCAGAGGAAGCCTTTCAGGAGTTAAAGAGGAGGTTTACCCAGGCTCCCATTCTGCGACATCCTGATGTAACCCTGCCATTCATGGTGGAGACTGATGCCTCCCATTATGCTCTTGGGGGTGTATTATCTCAGAGTCACCCGGATACAGGACAACTGCACCCTGTCGCTTTTTTCTCCCGAAAACTAACACCATGTGAATTAAACTATAGTATCACCCTTTGCACTAGAGAAGTTCGGAGACTTGTTCCCCGGGGGCCACGTATTCGATATTACAGACGATGCACGATTCAGGGGTGCCTCGTTTATGAATCAGTTTGTTTTATGTAGAGTTTGCAGAGCACTCAAAGAGAAGATGGCTTGTTTCCCTTTGGAGCCTGATTCATTTGCACCATTATCGTTACTGATAACTAGTAGCAAAGGGGGATCACTTAATTTTGAAACGCTACAGGGCATCAGTGGCACTGGTCCCCGGCAGAGATGCCAGAGTCAGGGAAACATGGGAGCGGGATCTGGGGCATACAATTCCCGATTCACAGTGGGCGTTTTGTTGTGCTCAGATAAAAGAGGTATCTCTTAATAGTAGACATAAGTTATTACACTTTAAATTTTTGTGGAGGACATATATGTCGCCGGCAAAAATAAACTCCATAGACCCGGACAGGTCGCACTGCTGCCCGAAATGCAGGGCCCCTTGGGCCGACTTTGCCTCATGACATGGAATTGTGCTAAAACAGGAGAATATTGGAGGACGATTTTTGGGATTTTAACGCTCATGATTGGGCAAGAGTCTTCTCCTCTCCCCGAGGTTGCGTTGTTGGGCTATGTATACGAGTACCCGAAGGAACTGAGGAAATTTATAGCAATTGCCTTACTTCTTGCAAAGAGAGAGATTGCAATCCACTGGGGCAGCCGGATTACCCCCACGGCCAAGGCGTGGCTGGCGAGTCTTACATACTGTAATACTAATTGTGACTTGTTTGCGTCATTGCAGCCCCCCACCTCCAGACGAAAGACATTTGGTACCCCCTGAAAGACTATCTCCTGCGAACTGGGTCCTTCCCCCCCCCCAACAACGCAACCGGCGGGTATTGTTCCCACTGGTGTGGTTTAAATTCATGTTCACAGGGAAATATGGTACCAGTCTGCCTGAGGTTGTCAACTTGTAGTAGTTATGTAAATGAAGATATCTGATAGGATTTGAAGTGGGGATGACTTGTCCTGAAGACTGTAATGCTGATTCGTAATATTGAAGGTATTGTTATTTGTGATTGTGTGTGGACCGGATATGGAATATTCCTTTTGTTCATATAGATTATTGTAATAACTCTGTCATGGTATTGGATTCGTCATGTGACTTGTGCTCATATTAACAGAAAATGGTAAATAAAGTTTTTAAAAAAAACGATATTATCACAGACAAGGAACTACTGGCTATCAAAAGGGTTTGTGAAGAATGGAGGCACTATTTGTTAGGGGCTCAACACACTGGAAATTTACACTGATCACCGGAATCTGCTGTTTCTCAAAACAGCACGAGCTCTTACTCCTCGACAGCTGCGCAGGTCTTTGTTTTTCTCTGGCTATGATTTTGTGATTAAATATCGACCTGGTCCACAGAATGGCAAGGCAGATGCTCTTTCTAGGCCTGATACCCCTTTGGACGAAGTACTCCCGGAACCTGTCGAGCATCCCAGAATAATCCAGAAAACAGCTTTTGTCAACAACGAAATTGCAGTGGCTACCACGGATGACTTCATGAGAGATCTTAGAGTGCAGATATCTCCCTTGACCAAGATTACTGGATTAACGAGGAACCTGAACACCGCAAAATTCAGGAGGGGCTTCTATACCAAGAACATTCCCTGTACGTACCGAGTGTCCCTTTACAAATGCAAATATTGTCCTGGCTTCATGATTCATCCTTAGGAGGTCATTTTGGCACTCATAAGACTCTAGCAGCAATACAAAGACATTTCTGGTGGCCCCTCTTACGATCAGACGTTCAACGGTACATAAAGGAATGTGCTGTATGCACCCAAGGAAAGGCCAGAAATAACAAACTGGCCGGTCTGTTATGGCCTATACACATCCCTCCTGCTCCCTGGCACACAGTGTCGATGGATTTTATAGTTGAAATGCCTCCCAGTGTAGGGTACACTACCATACTAGTAGTTGTAGATCATTTAACATGCCTAAATTACCAACCTCTGTTGCCTTAGCGCATGCATTCTTACAACACATAGTGCGAGCACACGGCCTCCCAGCAGTTCTTATAACCAATAGAGGTTCCTAGTTCACCTCTCCCTTTTGGCGAGCCTTATGTAAAACTATGAATGTGGATGCTCGCCTATCCACCAGTTTCCATCCCCAAACTGATAGAAAAACCGAGAGACTAAACCAAACACTAGAGCAATATTTATGTTGTTTTTCTCTGCAACACTCTGAGGAATGGAGCACATTATTGTGGATGGCAAAGTTTGCTTATAACAACGCGGAGCACTCCTCCTTGGGCTGTTCTCCTTTTTTTTGCTTACAGGGTTTCCATCCTAATATGCTTCCCTTTGAAAAACCTGTGACATCCACTCTTCCTTCTATACACAAGCATCATGCTCATCTTAGAGGCGTTTTACAGAATGCTAAGACACACCTTACCAGGGCTCGAGTCAGGCAAACGAAATGCAGACAAAAAGCGGTCGTTAGAACCCTCCTATCAAGTAGGGGATAAAGCCTGGCTAGCCACAAAGAATTTAAGTGTCAAGTGGTCATGTAAATTAAAACCTAAATTCACAGGCCCATATATCATTGAGAAAGTGGTGAATCCCGTAGCCATGCGATTATCCAACCCTGATTCCTGGCGCTTGCACCCAGTGTTCCATGTGTCATTAATGAAACCCTATAGTGCGAAAACCAGGAAGTTGGCCAAACCCTTTTCACTGGACATAGAGGGGGAGAAAGAGTATGAGGTTAAGAAAATCCTAGACTCCAAACGTATGAGGGGGCGCATTTATTACTTGGTCGATTGGAAGGAGTACGGTCCAGAAGATAGGTCCTGGGAACCAGCACAAAATCTCCACTGCCCTGTTCTTCTTCGACGTTTCCATGCGTAAAATCCTTCAAAGCCTGGAAGACCGACCGAAACGACGGTCATTGCGGGGGGGGGGGGGTTCTGTCATGGTGGTATACTCCGTAGATAGAAAAAACACATGCAAGACACTTTCTTACACACCTGGTGTATATAATGGTGTGACTGGTGAAAGAATGTGTTGTGGCTGTTAAAAGCTACATATCCCAGAACGCTGGGGAACAGTGTGAATGAGTCCCAATTGGACCCACCTGTGTGTCCATTACAAAAATCCCTCACCGAAAGAGCTCTGGGCTTGACAATCCAGTATTTCAGCTTCCCAAGCTTCCAGGAAGGTCAGCGTCTTCTGCGCTAGCCTATTCTATCCACTTCCATCCACTCGTAGCTGGCGCGCTTCGGAGTTCTTTCTCCTTTGTTTTGCAACATTGTTTTCACGGCTCAGCTAAGCTACGCTGAAACCGCGTTCAGGTCTCCCAGCGTGCAGGAGCACGTTCAGAGGGGGAGACGTGATACATTGTATCCCAACTTCATTCGGAACGCCTTTCAACACACCAGAACAGGACACTTTTGTTACAGTTTGGAATTCCACGGATGGAGAGAATTCTTTTGGAGCGGCGGCTATATTAACTGTTTCGGGACCTGTTACACAGAGCCTCAGGGCATGGAGGATTAATTCAGTTCTTTTGAAGCTTCTGCTTTCTGTTACCGCACGCTATGGGACAACACCGATACAGCAGCTAAGTACTTAGTCCTTGTTTTTTCTTTTATATTTTGTGCATGCCCTGTTTCTTTTGGATATCAACATTTACCTTCATTAAAAACTTGGATTTACCATTTGTGGGTATTTAAACTGCATTGACTGTTGGGTTATTTTGGCATTCCTTTTAGTGACGTAACTATAGAGGAGGCAGGCCAAATTCTTTTACTCTTCATATGACTTTGAAGTATGCACCTTAAGTTTATTAAGTTGACAGGAGATACTTTTGCATCAACATTTGGAAGTGAGTATTCAGGACTGTAGATCACCACCTATGTTGTCATTCTATATGATTGTTGTTTCTATCTGGTTGTGTTGATCTACATCCCTCCTCTACAGGGCGCGTTTTCCGGCACTAGAGAGGACGTGGCGTACAAGATCTTCCAGACTGTGTTGGCAGCTGTTTATTATTTTATCCCATTCCCCTTTTCCCCTGAGTGGTGTCTCTTCAGGAGAGTTATATCTATATGCTCCTGTGTGATATCACGAAGGGTAATCGGAGAACTAGCCTCACCCATTGTCCCCGCTGGGTACAGACTACAGGTTAGTGGTGTAGGAGAGTATGATCTGCTTCACATGGGTACCCCCACTTTTTGCTGATGCTTCACTGTTTTTCGACCTTAGTCTGGCTGGGGCCCTGCTAATCAGAACCCCAGCCTAGCTGCTTCCTCTCTAAAATGGTTTCCATGTGCCTTAGGCACATCTCTAATTGGAATCTGGAGTGCCCTTATAAGTCCCTAGTATATGGTATACTATGTACCCAGGGCATAGGTACCTCAGAGGCCTACCAAGGGCTGCAGCATGTATTGTGCCACCCCTGGAAGGCCATCCAAAATGACACCACAGGTCTGCTACTGCAGCCTGGGTAAGGTGGTGCATGCACCCCTTACTGTGATATAGGCTACCTATATCACTACATACATACACACATATAAACCTATAAGTCACTCCTATGGCAGGCCTTATCAATCCTGAAGTCAGAGTGCGTGGTTCCTATGTTAGAGGGTGCCCCTGCATGAGCTGGGCCCCTCTGCAGCGTTCGGAGACCCTTCTCTGATGCTGTTTGTAGTGCAGCCCGACCATATACTCTTAAGCGCATTATAACCTCGCGTTAAATGTTAAATGCTAACTTTGGGATGGCTGCACGGAAACATGTCGTGTTTGGTGTCAAACATCTTGGAATACTACCCCCCCGGCAGTTCTGGCGGCGGGGGTAGCATTCCACCCTTCTAGAGGGAGAGACATGTACACACCGGTATACCCGGTACTGACTTTCCAGAGCCCTGGCATCACAAAATGGATGCCGCTGCCACAGACACGAGTCTGGCCTCCTGCTGCTGACCGAAACTCCGGCAGGGAGGCCTGGACAATAGGTTTCCTGTCCCAGGGAGGTGTAACCACCTCCCCAGACAGGATAGTGTGTATTGGGGCTGGGCGGGAGCACTCTCTGGTGCTTTGAAGTCCTGCACTGGGGGCACATTTGGTGTCCCTGTGCATACCCCAGTTCAAACCGGCTCAGGGGCTTCCAGCCCCTGCTCTGGCGCGAAACTGGACAAAGGGAAAGGGGTGTAACCACTCCTCTGCCCTGACCCTCCCATAGGTGGGGCCACAGAGTATGTCCAACCCCCTACCTTAGTATAAGTATGGGACCCCAGTCCTAGGACTTTAGATTTACCTGGACGAAACTCTGACACAGAATCCTGGACCTTCGATGCTCTACTTTAAGATTTGAGGACTGAAGAATCTCCCTTGGGGTCAAGTAGGGACTCCCCTGCTTGGCAGGCACCAAAGAAGCAATTGTCCAGTCTGCATCGCTGAAGCTCCCGTCGGACGCCGAAGTCTTTGCATCACCAGAGGTGGATTTCCAGACTTCCCCGAGGCTATCCTGAGTCCCCAGCAAAGCTGAGGCCCGTAGCTGTTGTGGGTAACGTGGAACCGTGACCCCTGGACACCAAACGCATTTGCAAGTGCATCCTCTTCTGGGTCTCCCACGAAGTCGTGCTTTGGGCTCCGAGTAGCCCCAGCCTCCAGCACCAACTGCACCGAAGATCACTGGCCTCCACTCCACGAGTGTCCTGTGAGCCAGCTCCACGTGCGTCGACTCGAGGCTCCTTCGCGGTCGCCAGTCCGTTGGCTAGTAGGCCCTCCCGAAAGCCAATCTTTTTTTGCTTGGGCTCCCTGGTTGCTCCAGGCGTGCCCTGACTTATCCTTGCTGGGTGAGTCCCACAGACCTTGCTGGTCTGCAACATCGTCCTTCTTCCATTTCCACGAGACTTGCCATTGCCAAGGCTTGTTGGGTCCAATCCGGTCGCCGACACCCCTGCAATCGACAGACGTCGTGGGACAGCTCGAATCCAGCTCCTGGTCGTCGTCGACGCCTCCTGGACCTCGTGGCTGAAGAGTCAAGATGACCGTCAACCTACCTGAAGCACTCGACATCGGTGGGCATCTGCTCATCGCCTTCCTGGTAACTGGCTAGTGACCCAGACTCTGTCCCCTCTGCTTTCAGGTTCTTCAGATCTTCGATCCACCTTTGGATCCACCCGAACACTTTCGACTTGGCCGCCAGCAGCACTTTGCAGCAGATCGCCATTGAAAGCGACGACGAAACCCGACCCCGAAAGACACCTATGCTCCCGGCTCCCCTGGGTGAGGTAACTCGAGTACTCCGGTGCTCCCGTGGGTATTGACACTAGAACAGCCTAGTTCTCAAAGGGTTTGCTCCAAGTCCTCCTCTAAGTGTCCCTTTTCTTTTAAATTCTAATCGCGACTTTCCCCATAGAAGTTAACGGCGATTCGCGGCTGTGTTCATACACTGCACGCGTCCCCCGTGGGTCCCCTGTGTCACTACCTTGGGTGGTTCCTTGTGGTCCAAGCACTTCTACAGGCTCTAGGCCTTGTGTCTAGCTCAGTCGTGGTTCTTATACCACTTTATTGGTATATGGTTTGGTACGCCCCTGGGGCTCAAACGTGTATTTGTGCTATTACTGTAGATAACTAACTTATAATTTATGTACTTCGAACTCTAGCCTCATAAAGAGACTAGAGGGGTGTGTTTAGCAATAAATACATATATTTTGAATATATACCTGGTGTGGTCCTCTTTCATTTGGTCACTCAAGAGATTATAGACTGGTAAAACAAGCTGCTTTACATTCCTTCAAGACTTAGCCTGAAGGCTGCTCTCCATAGCTACCACTAGGATAGCTTTCAATAAAGGTTGTCTTTAACCTATCTCCAATAAGGGGTTGTTTGGACTGGTGCAAGGTGCCCACTATAATTAGTGGACAGCATATGCCAGGCCAACTTCTCACAATGGTGTGCAGCGTGTGGGATTCCAGCTTGCTATTGTTTTACTAGATAATCTCAATTGAATTGATCAACTGAAAACCACTAAGGGTACCTAAGGTACATATAAATCAAGCTTAGTAATACAGTAAGTTCTACTGAACTTAGAGTTGTGTGTTAAGGGATAGCACACCCTTTCTACAACTCAAGAGAGTTTAGTAGGCCACACTAGAGTAGGTAGTGCATACACCACACCTCACTAGTAATGTCTTCAAAGCCAGGACCCAGTGAGTCCTCGCCAGAAGCCAGTGGGCTTCTTCCCTCCAAGTATGATAAACTCCCATTCTTGGAATTGAGAGCATTATGCAATACTAGGAAGTTGAAGGCAGGCAAAAGTGCCAGCACCCAACACCTCAGGGAGGTGTTACTAGCTGATGATCTCAGCAGGCCCCTAGGGTCTGAAGGGGTAGGCAAAGAGGGTGGGGCAGAAGATGAGGAAGGGGTCAGGGGTGAAGAAACCCAGGCCCCCCTCTGAAACTGGCCAGGAAGGTGAAAATGACCTTGTCCTGGAAAACCCAATTCCTCCTGTGGAGGAGGAGGAGGAGGGGAGGATCAGACTGACCTCCCCTTTGTCCCCCAGGAAGAGTTCTGAGTGTGCCCAGAAGGTCTAGGTCTCCTTCTCAGGAGTCTAACCACTCTGACACCTCAATAGGGACCTCTGTCTCCTCTCATAGGAGGGAATCCTCTCATGAGAGGAGAAAGAGACTGATTCAGTATGAGCAAACTCAGCTTGAACTCAGAAAACAGCAATTGGCTATAGACAGGAGTCCCTAGATCTCTATAGAGAGAGATAAAAGTTGGGACTAGAGTCCCATGGTGGCAGCAGTTTCCCCAAAGATAGGGAAAGGTCTTATGACCATAGAAACCTGAGCAAGATTGTCCCTTCCTACCAGAGTGGGGATGACATCCACAAATGGATAACTGCTCTAGAGAGGGCCTGTAAAGTACAGAGGGTCCCTCAGGAGCAGTGGGCAGCAATCTTGTGGCTCTCCTTTGCAGACAAAGGTAGAGACAAGCTCCTCACTGTTAGAGAGGAGGATGCTGATAATTACAAAGTCTTGAAGAGTGCTCTAATTGATGGGTTTGGCCTAACCACTGAACAATACAGGTTAAAGTTCAGGGATACCCAAAAGCACAGACTCAAGACTGGGTAGACTTTGTTGATTGTTCTGCCAAGGCTCTGGAAGGTTGGTTATTGGGCAGTAAGGTATGTGACTTCACAGGATTGTACAATCTGATCATGAGGGAGCAGATTCTTAATAACTGTCAAAATCAGCTGTTGCATCAGCACCTGGTGGACTCTGATCTGACCTCTCCCCAAGAATTGGGAAAGAAGGCAGACAAATGGGTCCGAACCAGGGTGAAGCAGAAGGTACAGAACCAAGGTGGTGACTCTAAGAAGCAAGATTCGAAAACCTCTGATAAGTGTGGGGAGAAGGGTAAAGATCAAAAGTCTTCACAAGGCCCCCAAAAATCTTCTTCAGGTGGGGATTCACAGTCTACCAAAGGAAAAGGCCAAAGGAAACCATGGTGCAAGGTCTGTAAGCAAAAGACCCACTGGACCAGTGATTGCACCAAGACCAAAGACTCTACTCCAGCCCCCACCAATGCCCCTAAGGCACCTGCTCCCCCTAGTGCAGTTACAGTTGGTGGTGGGACTACACAAGCCAAGGGTTTAGTAGGGTTGACCCTGGGTAAGGAGATGAGCTCTGACCTAGTCAGAGAACTCACTCAGGCTGTCCTAGTCTGTGATGGAGGCATGGATGTGACCTCCTCTGTGAGTCCCAGTAATCTGGGCAAGTACAGGCAACAGCCATTAATCAATGGAAGAGAGGCTTTGGCATTTAGGGACACAGGGGCAAGTGTCACCATGGTGACACAAGACCTTGTGAATCCTGGGCAGATTATACTTGGTGAGATGTACCAAGTGACCAATGCTAGCAACGTCAGAACAGACCATACTCTGGCAGTTGTTAACTTCTCCTGGGGAGGGGTAACTGGCCTTAAGAAGGTTGTGGTAAGTGCAGACCTACCCGTTGAATGCTTGCTTGGCAATGACTTAGAAACTTCAGCTTGGGCAGAAGTGGAGCTCAGGACCCATGCAGAAATGCTGGGCATCCCTGCAGATGTGTTTGCTGTGACCAGGTCACAAGCCAAAATGTCTGGCACTGAACAGGCCTTGGATTCTGGAATAATGGACCAAGTGCCCTCCAAGAAGAGGAGTAGTAGGGTAAAGGCAGTGCCTTCCCCTTGGCTCAGAAGGAAGATCAGTCCCTTGAGGGGATGATCTCAGTCCTGAGGAAGGAACTGTCCCAGAGGAGCTTGAACCTGACCAGGTTGAGTTCTTGGGGACAGGGGGCCCTTCCAGGGCAGATCTGAGCCAGGAGCAGCAGAGCTGCCCCTCTCTTGAACCCCTCAGACAGCAAGCTGCTGCTCAGGCTGCTGGGAAAGCTAGTGGTCCCCATACTGTGTATTGGGATGATGGACTCTTGTACTCAGAGTGTAGAGACCCCAAGCCTGGTGCCACCAGGAGGTTGGTTATACCTCTGAAGTTCAGGGGCTTCCTATTGACCCTAGCCCATGACATTCCCTTAGCAGGTCACCTGGGCCAGAACAAGACTTGGGACAGAATTGTCCCTCACTTTCACTGGCCCCACATGTCTGAAGACACCAAGGAGTTTTGTCGCTCCTGTGTAACCTGCCAGGCCAGTGGCAAGGCAGGTGGCACTACAAAGGCCCCCTGATACCACTACCTGTGGTGGGGGTTCCCTTTGAAAGGGTGGGGATTGACATTGTTGGTCCCATGGATCCCCAAACAGCATCTGGGCACAGGTTTATCCTGGTGGTAGTGGATCATGCCACCAGGTACCCAGAGGCTATTCCCTTAGGACCACTACAGCACCTGTGGTGGCAAGAGCCCTCCTGGGAATTTTCTCAAGAGTGGGCTTCCCTAAGGAGGTTGTATCAGACAGGGGTGCTAACTTTATGTCTGGATACTTAAAAGCAATGTGGAAGGAGTGTGGAGTGACTTACAAGTTCACCACACCCTATCACCCACAATGCAATGGTTTAGTTGAGAGATTCAACAAAACCTTGAAGGGCATGATTAAAGGGCTCCCAGAAAAGCTTAGGCGAAGATGGGACATACTCTTGCCCTGCCTTTTATTTGCATACAGGGAGGTGCCTCAAAGGGGTTGGCTACAGCCCTTTTGAACTTTTGTTTGGTCACCCTGTCAGGGGTCCATTGTGCTTGGTGAAGGAAGGATGGGAGTTACCTCTCAAGCCCCCAAAGCAAGACATAGTGGACTATGTACTTGGTCTCCGCTCCCGGGTGGCTGAGTATATGAAAAAGGCAACTAAAAACCTTGAGGCTAGCCAGGAACTTCAAAAAGCCTGGCATGACCAAAGAGCTGTACTGACTGTTTACCAGCCAGGACAGAAGGTGTGGAGTGTTGGAGCCGGTGCCCCCAGCAGCTCTCCAGGACAAATGGAGTGGACCCCATACCATTGTTGAACAGAAGGGGAGGTTACCTATTTGGTGGACCTAGGAACACCCAGGAGTCCCCACAGGGTTCTCCATGTCAACAGGTTAAAACCATATGTGGACAGGGCAGACATGGGCTTGCTCATGGCTACTGATGAGGGACAGGAGGAAGAGAGTGACCCACTCCCTGACCTGCTCTCACAGAACCCTGGTGATGGGTCAGTGGATGGTGTAGCCTTGGCAGGCAGCCTCACTACCCAGCAGTAGACTGATTGCAGACAGGTGCTCAATCAGTTCAGACACATATTCTCACTGACACCCAGTCAGACTACCTGGTGCACTCATGAAGTGGACCCTGGGGACAGTCTGCCTATTAAAAATAAGATTTATAGGCAACCTGACCATGTCAGGGACTGTATCAGGACAGAAGTCCAGAAGATGTTGGATTTGGGAGTTATTGAACCCTCAGATAGCCCTTGGGCTAGTCCAGTGGTCCTTGTGCCAAAACCTCACACCAATGGTGGGAAAAGAGAGATGAGGTTTTGTGTGGACTACAGGGGTCTCAATGCAGTCACTAGGACTGATGCCCATCCAATACCAAGGGCAGATGAGCTACTAGACACTTTGGCCTCAGCCAAGTATCTAAGCACATTTGACCTGACAGCTGGCTACTGGCAGATCAGGCTAGCTGATGATGCAAAGCCAAAGACAGCATTCTCAACCCCTAGTGGGCATTATCAATTTGTGGTGATGCCCTTTGGTCCTGAAGAATGCACCTGCCACTTTTCAGAGGTTGGTGAATACAGTCCTTACAGGTCTGGAAGCCTATAGTGCAGCATATCTAGATGATATTGCTGTCTTTAGCTCCACCTGGGAGGATCACCTGGTCCACCTCAGAAATGTTTTACAGGCCCTGCAGAAAGCAGGCCTGACTATCAAGGCCACCAAGTGCCAGATAGGGCAGAGTCAGGTTGTGTACCTGGGCCACCTTGTGGGTGGAGGCCAGGTTCAACCACTACAGAGCAAGATCCAGACCATCATGGACTGGACTGCTCCAACTACCCAGACTCAGGTGAGAGCCTTCTTAGGCCTGACTGGGTACTATAGGAGATTTGTCAAGGGGTATGGATCAATAGTGACACCCCTGAATGACTTAACTTCCAAGAAAATGCCCAAAAGGTTCAGTGGACAGTTAGCTGTCAAAAGGCATTTGATGACCTAAAGCAGGCCATGTGCACTGCTCCCATTCTACAGAGTCCTGATTACTCCAAGAAGTTCATTGTTCAAACTGATGCATCTGAATTGGGGGTAGGGGCTGTACTGTCACAATTGAATGATGAAGGTCAGGATCAGCCAGTAGCTTTTATTAGCAGAAGGCTGACCCCTAGAGAGAAACGTTGGTCAGCCATTGAGAGAGGAGGCCTTTGCTGTGGTCTGGGCTCTGAAGAAGTTGAGGCCATACTTGTTTGGTACTCACTTCCTTGTTCAAACAGACCATAAGCCCCTCTTATGGCTAAAACAAATGAAGGGTGAAAACCCCAAACTGCTTAGGTGGTCCATTTCCCTACAGGGGATGGACTTCACAGTGGAACATAGACCTGGGAGTAACCATGCCAATGCAGATGGACTCTCTAGGTACTTCCACTTAGAACATGAAGACTTAACTGGGCAAGGTTAGTTTAATGTCCCTACGTTTTGGGGGGTTGTGTAGGAGAGTAGGATCTGCTTCACATGGGTACCCCCACTTTTGCTGATGCTTCACTGTTTTTCGACCTTAGTCTGGCTGGGGCCCTGCTAATCAGAACCCCAGCCTAGCTGCTTCCTCTCTAAAATGGTTTCCATGTGCCTTAGGCACATCTCTAATTGGAATCTGGAGTGCCCTTATAAGTCCCTAGTATATGGTATACTATGTACCCAGGGCATAGGTACCTCAGAGGCCTACCAAGGGCTGCAGCATGTATTGTGCCACCCCTGGAAGGCCATCCAAAATGACACCACAGGTCTGCTACTGCAGCCTGGGTAAGGTGGTGCATGCACCCCTTACTGTGATATAGGCTACCTATATCACTACATACATACACACATATAAACCTATAAGTCACTCCTATGGCAGGCCTTATCAATCCTGAAGGCAGAGTGCGTGGTTCCTATGTGAGAGGGTGCCCCTGCATGAGCTGGGCCCCTCTGCAGCGTTCGGAGACCCTTCTCTGATGCTGTTTGTAGTGCAGCCCGACCATATACTCTTAAGCGCATTATAACCTCGCGTTAAATGCTAACTTTGGGATGGCTGCACGGAAACATGTCGTGTTTGGTGTCAAACATCTTGGAATACTACCCCCCGGCAGTTCTGGTGGCGGGGGTAGCATTCCACCCTTCTAGAGGGAGAGACATGTACCCGGTACTGACTTTCCAGAGCCCTGGCATCACAAAATGGATGCCGCTGCCACAGACACGAGTCTAGCCTCCTGCTGCTGACCGAAACTTCGGCAGGGGAGGCCTAGACAATAGGTTTCCTGTCCCAGGGAGGTGTAACCACCTCCCCAGACAGGATAGTGTGTATTGGGGCTGGGCGGGAGCACTCTCTGGTGCTTTGAAGTCCTGCACTGGGGGCACATTTGGTGTCCCTGTGCATACCCCAGTTCAAACCGGCTCAGGGGCTTCCAGCCCCTGCTCTGGCGCGAAACTGGACAAAGGGAAAGGGGTGTAACCACCCCTGTGCCCTGACCCTCCCATAGGTGGGGCCACAGAGTATGTCCAACCCCCTACCTTAGTATAAGTATGGGACCCCAGTCCTTAGGACTTTAGAATTACCTGGACGAAACTCTGAAAAAGAATCCTGGCCCTTCGATGCTCTACTTTAAGATTAGAGGACTGAAGAATCTCCCTTGGGGTCAAGGAGTGACTCCCCTGCTTGGCAGGCACCAAAGAAGCAATTGTCCGGTCTGCATCGCTGAAGCTCCCGTCGGACGCCCGAAGTCTTTGCATCACCAGAGGTGGATTTCCAGACTTCGCCGAGGCTGCCCTGAGTCCCCAGCAAAGCTGAGGCCCGTAGCTGTCGTGGGTAACGTGGAACCGTGACCCCTGGACACCGAACGCATTTGCAAGTGCATCCTCTTCTGGGTCTCCCACGAAGTCGTGCTTTGGGCTCCGAGTAGCCCCTGCCTCCAGCACCAATTGCACCGAAGATCACTGGCCTCCACTCCACGAGTGTCCTGTGAGCCAGCTCCACGTGCGTCGACTCGAGGCTCCTTTGCGGTCGCTAGTCCGTTGGCTAGTAGGCCCTCCCGAAGGCCAATCTTTTTCTGCTTGGGCTCCCTGGTTGCTCCAGGCGTGCCCTGACTTATCCTCACTGGGTGAGTCCCACAACCTTGCTGGTCTGCAACATCGTCCTTCTTCCATTTCCACGAGACTTGCCGTTGCCAAGGCTTGTTGGGTCCAATCCGGTCGCCGACACCCCTGCAAACGACAGACGTCGTGGGACAGCTCGAATCCAGCTCCTGGTCATCGTCGACGCCTCCTGGACCTCGTGGATGAAGAGTCAAGACGACCGTCAACCTACCTGAAGCACTCGACATCGGTGGGCATCTGCTCATCGCCTTCCTGGTCACTGGCTAGTGACCCAGACTCTGTCCCCTCTGCTTTCAGGTTCTTCAGATCTTCGATCCACCTTTGGATCCACCCGAACACTTTCGACTTGGCCGCCAGCAGCACTTTGCAGCAGATCGCCATTGAAAGCGATAACGAAACCCGACCCCGAAAGACACCTATGCACCCGGCTCCCCTGGGTGAGGTAACTCGAGTACTCCGGTGCTCCCGTGGGTATTGACACTAGAACAGCCTAGTTCTCAAAGGGTTTGCTCCAAGTCCTCCTCTAAGTGTCCCTTTTCTTTTAAATTCTAATTGCCACTTTCCCCATAGAAGTTAACGGCGATTCGCGGCTGTGTTCATACACTGCACGCGTCCCCCGTGTCACTACCTTGGGTGGTTCCTTGTGGTCCAAGCACTTCTACAGGCTCTAGGCCTTGTGTCTAGCTCAGTCGTGGTTCTTATACCACTTTATTGGTATATGGTTTGGTACGCCCCTGGGGCTCAAACGTGTATTTGTGCTATTACTGTAGATAACTAACTTATAATTTATGTACTTCGAACTCTAGCCTCATAAAGAGACTAGAGGGGTGTGTTTAGCAATAAATACATATATTTTGAATATATACCTGGTGTGGTCCTCTTTCATTTGGTCACTCAAGAGATTATAGACTGGTAAAACAAGCTGCTTTACATTCCTTCAAGACTTAGCCTGAAGGCTGCTCTCCATAGCTACCACTAGGATAGCTTTCAATAAAGGTTGTCTTTAACCTATCTCCAATAAGGGGTTGTTTGGACTGGTGCAAGGTGCCCACTATAATTAGTGGACAGCATATGCCAGGCCAACTTCTCACAAGTGGTATTCCATTTGATTATCTGACAGACCTGACACTGTGTTATTTCCAAATAACAAGGTAAATTCTTAATGGGTCCACAATTGTCAAGGCCCTTAGCGCCTCTGTAATTCCCTTGTAAGTGGTACACCCTGGTAACTAGGGCATGGATATTAAGGGGGGTCCCTGAGAGCTACAGCATATATTGTGCTACTGTAAGGTTACCGTGCACCAGACCCACACAAACTGCCATTGCAGTCTGCGTAAAATGGTGCACTCCAAAACAAAAACCCTCTGTACCATATCCCTAAACACTGCATGGTAATATTTGCAAGACACCCCTACAGCAGGCCTTACAGACCAAAGGAAGGGTGCATTAGATTTCATGCGAGGACATAACAGCATGAGCAGATCTGCCCCTGAGCTGTCCAGTTCAATTACTACCAGTGCAAGTGAACAGGGATCTGCAGTTGAGTAACACGCATTGTAGGTTAGTTTGGGTTACAGTTGTGGATGAATGAGATATGGGGGCTGATTTGAGGTTGGATTTAGTAATGGGCCTTACAATGGGATGATGATCTACTATTTGGATGAGTGATGATTGTATGGATTTTTCCCATGGGCATAGTGTGTTTGATGGGTGCGTGGTTGTAGCAGGCAAGAAGGGAGAGGATATTGATCTTGGATAAGTGACTAGCAAGCCACTGGGGTCAAGAAGTGAGGTCTAGATTTGGTTTGCTGCTCCATTTGGGTAGAGGGTACCTTGTGTTGGCAGGCTGTTGAAGGTGTTAGAGCTCTGGTTCTAGTAGTGCTTTTTTTATTGGTACCATTATGATCCAGTTTAGAGGTAATGTATAGTAGTTTTGGGATGTCATTCCTCAGACGTAATTCTGGTTTTAGGTTGTCGACTATTGACCAAAGATTGGAGGTGCTGTCCAGTTAATTAGGAGAGGTATGAGAGTGTTTTGGGGGGCGAGTCGGTGTTGGACTTGGCCCTTTTTAGCAGGTTCACCCCTAAACTTTTTGCCTGGTCTGTAACCTAGTGTTGGTGGTTTTAGGCCTCTGGGCACTTTCGCACTGTGGTCCAGTGGAAAGTGCGTGCGCGCTTTGTGCACATTTAGTGAGATTGACCTGCCTCCCATAGGAATGCATTGGGGATCTGTGTGCCAGTGGTAATTCCTGATATGAGAGGAGTGCAGGGGCGAGTTTAGTATGTGCGAACTCGTGAGAATAAATGCTGCGCAATGGTGTGCGCAGATTTATGGTGACTGGTGGAGAAATGCCACTTTTAGAACTTGGCATTTCTGTGTACTGTGTGTCTGCCTGCCTGATGTGAATTGCATGTCTGGCTTGTAATTGACAGGTGCTGGATGGTGTGGGTGGCTCCAGGAGCCAGGATGGGTCTGCCCGGTGGTGAATAGGGAGATCTGCATGTAGATGGGAGGGAGGAGTTGCACCTGGGACCTGAATAGGGCTGTGCCTTCCCTCCACAATGCTGGCTCCGCCCCCTGTGGTGCGTCTGAGCACCTAGCCCCCACCTGACAATGGAGAGAGGAGCTGAGCACAACAAAGTGCTCCAATCTCCCCCAAACAAGTTGCGTCTGGTTTTTCCCCAGCCCTGTGCTGTGTCACAAAGGGAAAATGTAATATTAATATAGGGGCTGTGTCCCCATGACATTTTTCAGTCCTGTGCAGTGTTCCTGACGGAGGGGGGCTTGCTGCTGGTGGGGCCCAGGAGGGACCGCCATGGGGGCTGCCTCCCTGCTGGAGGACCCTGTGTGCCGGCCCCTGGGCCCTACATTGCCCCCCCTGATGCCTCCAGGAGTTCTGGGACCTTTTGCTCCATTTGCTTCTTTTGGACCTTGTGTTTTTACCCTTAGCGCCTGGGAGCGCTTTATCTTAATTTGCCCCGTTGCATTGAGAGGGAGAGACTGGGGGCTGAGCAGCGCTGAGCTGCAGCCCTTGCTGAGGGAATCCCCCCTCGTAGGGATTCCCCCCTCCTTGTGAGCTTTGCAGGTGCCCACCCCGCTTATGTCTTTATTTAGATGGCGGGTGCCCACCCCGCATTCTTTTGATGCTCGCGGGTGCCCACCCCGCTGCATACTTTGTTTCCATGGCGGGTGCCCACCCCGCTTATCGCACCGAAGAGAAAATCACCGCCGCGGCACCGAGAAGGAGAATGCCGGGGAAACCGGAAGTCAGGCAGCGTCCTGCCTGTTGTGGGGCGGGACTTCCGCCTTCCGAGGGAGGCCCGCGCCCATGGGACTGCCGAGAGGAGGAAGTGGCAGGAATGAAGATACCGGGGCTCCCCTGTGTAAGGGAGAGCCCCGCGTGCTGCCGCAGTTGAGGAGTACTGCATAGGGGGCCCGAGGCACATTGCCGGTGCCAGCCCCCGCCGCCTGTGAGGAGTCCCGGCCCCCAGGAGAGGGACCGGGCGAAGAGGAGCAACCGTAAGGAGAGAGCCTCCCCTGCGCAGAGCCGGTGAGTGAGGGCTCTAAGGGAGGCAAGAGAGGGCACCGTGGCTGTTGTCCTGAGCGGACCCGCCGTTGCGGGCCGCTTCAACGTGGGCCATAGTTGTTTTAGGGCCCGTGTGCTCCAGCGAGGGGCATTCTTCTTGTTTAGGGCCCAGAGGGGCCCGTGCTCCCCCGCGTCGCGATGACTTCAGCAGCCCCACTTGCAGAGGGCAGCTGCACCGATGGGCTAATTTGATTGAAGGGGCCCCAGTGGGGGTCCCCAGGCACAGTGGTGCCAGTTCTTTATTTGCTTTACAGCGGCGCCGCAGTTGCGGGCCGCTGCAACGAGGGGCTATATTATTTTAGCAGTCCCTGAGAGGGACAGAAGCGGCACAGTGGTGCCAGGCTTCATTTGGAGATTCACAGCTGCCCAGCAAGTAGTGGGCAGCTGCACCGTTTAGACGCACAATTCTTTGGGGGCATGTCTTTCTGAAGTTAGGAGTGGAACGCACTCCTTGGCCCCCTATCTTTCCCAGCTGCCCAGCAAGTAGTGGGCAGCTGCTACGTTTAGGTTTGCGCAGTTGCGCACCCTTGACTTTCGCTGCCTTGGCAGCGCGCCCTGACTCTTGGGACATAGGGCATTTGAGCCCCCTTTTTGAGATGGCCAGTTGGCCAGGGGGACTGTTAGGATTATAGGGCGCCAGGCCCTAATGTGATTGTGGTGCTAGGAAATGTAATGTATGTACTATGCTTTACTACCCTGTTTATACCTCTAATGTACTTTCATGATTATGAGGTTTTGCATAATGTGGTTATGCTTGTGATTTTATTATTACCTAAGGCGTTTAGGTTGTGAGTTATTCTCTACTGTGAGTTATGCCCCATATTTGAGTTATACTTAGGAGGTTCTGGTCTAAGAGGTTAGACTGATGAGGTTGGCGTACAATAGATTTGGCGCCTATGTGATGACTGCATAATATGATTTATGATTGCAGGGTGATGCTGAGTACGAGGTTTTGCCAGTAAGTACTGGTTGTATTCTACATCTACAATTTGTCCTACATTTATTATAAGTTCTACATTTACTACGTTCACTTTGTGATGGTTCTGACAGTGGTCCATGTGGCCCTGTCATGTGTATATAATCCCCTGTAAATATTGCCCAGTGCCAGTTGGCACAGTGTATATTGTGTGATTACCATCTAATGTGTTTTATGATAATACAAAGGCTATTTTTTATATAACCTTGTGTGGAGTTCCTTTTGTGGTGTGCCTAATATGTTGTTGCTGTGTGTGTGTTGCGCAAATGCTTTACACATTGCCTCCGGGATAAGCCTGACTGCTCGTGCCAAGCTACCAAGGGGATGAGCAGGGGTTATCTTTGGCGTGTAACTCCCTCGCCCTGACTAGAGTGGTGGTCTCTGCCTGGCTTTGGCGCAAGCCTTAGCCAACCAGAGATCCCATTTCTAACATTGGTGATCAGCGGTGGGATAGGACTTGCGTTTGCGCAATACCACGGCAACAACTGGTTGCACTACAAGCTCTGCATTTTAGATAGTCACATGATGGGGATTATTATGTCTGAGTTTGTTTTAAGTGTCATTTCTTTTTGAAATGTGTTTTATTGTTGCACTATGAGTTGGGTGTCCTGCCAAGGACAGAAACCAGAGAAGCTGAAGGAGTTTTGTACTGCCCTTGTGCAGACTGCTATTTATGGGGTTGGCCTGCAGCGCAAGCTAAAGGAGTTGTTACTGCCCCTGTGCTGTCTGCTATTTCTAGGTTTGGCCTACAGTGGTAACTTAATTGGCATGGAGTAACTAGCTCGGGAGGGTAGATTATCCCCTAAGTGCAGTGTGAGTTTTCTGGAATCCCCAGTAAGGATGGAATCCAGTGGTGGCAGCAATATGTAGTCCAGTGCAGGAAGTCCCATTCCCAGTTCCCAGAGTATGGTACCTGGTTCCCGGTTAAGAGGGGGACAGGTTGTGTTTCAGGGGCAGTAAGATGCTGTCTCACCAGTCTTGTGGGGGGAGTGTGGATGAATGTTGTGATGCACTGGACGTTTGGGTGATTGGTTAGCACGGTAAATGGTGTTAAAGGGCTGTTCAATCTGTTTGTCAGAGAGAACATGCCCCGTAATTGTTTTCCGGAGTCGCGCCAGCACCTGTTGGAGTGTGTGAGTTCTTTGATTCAAGGGAGCTTGCATTGGGGAGTGAGAATAGAGGAATGGTGCAGGTGTCTTCCAACCCAGAGTGGTGGAAGTGGTTCAGAGTAGCCCAGCTAGGTGACCTTATAGTGAGGAGGTTGTAGGGACTCACATCCTGTCTCGCAGGAGAAGGAGTGAGATTGGGCTGTGTCCCGAAGTGCCCGCACCTCAGTCTCCAGTACTGGTTGGTTCTTAGAGGGAACACCAGGTAGGGAGCCTAGTCTGTCCTGTTGGACTGTTCTTCGAGGGGGATCTCCCCGTGTTAGGTGAGCTGGGAGTGCCTGTAATCAGACCTCCATCAGTTCTAGTGTCTGGCAGTACTGCTCCAGTTGGGAGGGTGCAGAAGTCCAGAGTGAGGGGTGAAAGGGGGAAAGAGTCCCCAGTGGAAGAACCAGTGGGTCAGGGGCCAGCCAGAAGGGCTGAGTTCCCATTGATTGGCCATGGTGACGCCACTTCTGTCCTGGGGCATCTTCACGCACTGTCAGAGGGACAGGAGGTTGTGAGCTCTGCACCAGGTTGCTGGGGCATCTTCACGCACTGTCAGAGGGACAGGAGGTCGTGAGCTCTGCGCCAGGCAGACTGTCACCCGACACATTAGGTATGTGTCACCCTCAGGAAATCCTGGTTCGCCGGGCAATTGTCCAACCAAAGGGTACCGTCCCTGGGTTGGGAGGCCAGGTTCAGGTGTTTCCTGACCTGGAGGGAAGGGCAACTGTAATCAGTGTCCTGACCGGGTTGCCTTCTAGGGTACCACTCCAGTTGGGGGGGCATAGGGCTCTGGAAGGGGGTGCAGAGGGAGGGAGTCCTCACCTCTGACCCCGGTGCAGCCAGTGAGTTTAGATCCCAGGTGGTAGTTTGGAACTACACTGAGAGGGAGAGTGGAGAATGGCTACTAGGTGCCAGGGGTTACTGCCCCCCACTCTGTGGATTGGCAAGGACCAGTGGCATCTGGGTGGCCTAGGGCCTGGTCCTGGCCGTGGACAACTAAGGAGTACCGGTGGGGTAGCCTAGTTGGTCCTGAGTTTTTTTTCTTAGATGGATTCCATGGGTTCCAAGTGGCGTAGAACCGGAGGGTGTCCCTGCAGTGCGGGCTCGCGTCCGTGTTCTATCGCCCCAAGCAGGGAAGCCCATCACGGTGGTGATTGGTCTGCCCTGCGTTTTGGCTGGAAGGGGTTGTGTTGGACTTGGCCCTTTTTAGCAGGTTCACCCCTAAACTTTTTGCCTGGTCTGTAACCTAATGTTGGTGGTTTTAGGCCTCTGGGCACTTTCGCACTGTGGTCCAGTGGAAAGTGCGTGCGCGCTCTGTGCACATTTAGTGAGATTGACCTGCCTCCCATAGGAATGCATTGGGGATCTGTGTGCCAGTGGTAATTCCTGATATGAGAGGAGTGCAGGGGCGAGTTTAGTATGTGCGAACTCGTGAGAATAAATGCTGCGCAATGGTGTGCGCAGATTTATGGTGACTGGTGGAGAAATGCCACTTTTAGAAGTTGGCATTTCTGTGTACTGTGTGTCTGCCTGCCTGCCTGATGTGAATTGCATGTCTGGCTTGTGATTGACAGGTGCTGGATGGTGTGGGTGGCTCCAGGAGCCAGGATGGGTCTGCCCGGTGGTGAATAGGGAGATCTGCATGTAGATGGGAGGGAGGAGTTGCACCTGGGACCTGATTAGGGCTGTGCCTTCCCTCCACAATGCTGGCTCCGCCCCCTGTGGTGCGTCTGAGCACCTAGCCCCCACCTGACAATGGAGAGAGGAGCTGAGCACAACAAAGTACTCCAAAGCTCCCCCAAACCAGTTGCGTCTGGTTTTTCCCCAGCCCTGTGCTGTGTCACAAAGGGAAAATGTAATATAAATATAGGGGCTGTGTCCCCATGAAATTTTTCAGTCCTGTGCAGTGTTCCTGACGGAGGGGGGCTTGCTGCTGGTGGGGCCCAGGAGGGACCGCCATGGGGGCTGCCTCCCTGCTGGAGGACCCTGTGTGCCAGCCCCTGGGCCGTACATTGCCCCCCCTGATGCCTCCAGGAGTTCTGGGACCTTTTGCTCCATTTGCTTGTTTTGGACCTTGTGTTTTTACCCTTAGCGCCTGGGAGCGCTTTATCTTAATTTGCCCCGTTGCATTGAGAGGGAGAGACTGGGGGCTGAGCAGCGCTGAGCTGCAGCCCTTGCTGAGGGAATCCCCCCTCGTAGGGATTCCCCCCTCCTTGTGAGCTTTGCAGGTGCCCACCCCGCTTATGTCTTTATTTAGATGGCGGGTGCCCACCCCGCATTCTTTTGATGCTTGCGGGTGCCCACCCCGCTGCATACTTTGTTTCCATGGTGGGTGCCCACCCCGCTTATCGCACCGAAGAGAAAATCACTGCCGCGGCACCGAGAAGGAGAATGCCGGGGAAACCGGAAGTCAGACAGCGTCCTGCCTGTTGTGGGGCGGGACTTCCGCCTTCCGAGGGAAGCCCGCGCCCATGGGACTGCCGAGAGGAGGAAGTGGCAGGAATGAAGATACCGGGGCTCCCCTGTGTAAGGGAGAGCCCCGCGTGCTGCCGCCTGTGAGGAGTACTGCATAGGGGGCCCGAGGCACATTGCCGGTGCCGGCACCCGCCGCCTGTGAGGAGTCCCGGCCCCCAGGAGAGGGACCGGGCGAAGAGGAGCAACCTTAAGGAGAGAGCCTCCCCTGCGCAGAGCCGGTGAGTGAGGGCTCTAAGGGAGGCAAGAGAGGGCACCGTGGCTGTTGTCCTGAGCGGACCCACCGTTGCGGGCCGCTCCAACGTGGGCCATAGTTGTTTTAGGGCCTGTGTGCTCCAGCGAGGGGCATTCTTCTTGTTTAGGGCCCAGAGGGGCCCGTGCTCCCCCGTGTCACGATGACTTCAGCAGCCCCACTTGCAGAGGGCAGCTGCACCGATGGGCTAATTTGATTGAAGGGGCCCCAGTGGGGGTCCCCAGGCACAGTGGTGCCAGTTCTTTATTTGCTTTACAGCGGCGCCGCAATTGCGGGCCGCTGCAACGAGGGGGCTATATTATTTTAGCAGTCCCTGAGAGGGACAGAAGCGGCACAGTGGTGCCAGGCTTCATTTGGAGATTCACAGCTGCCCAGCAAGTAGTGGGCAGCTGCACCGTTTAGATGCACAATTCTTTGGGGGCATGTCTTTCTGAAGTTAGGAGTGGAACGCACTCCTTGGCCCCCTATCTTTCCTCACTGATGACATCTCAAATGACATTACTGATGACATCATCCACAGAACCACTCACACACCTACTCACACCCCCATACAACCTCTTGTATACCCACTCACACACCCGTACAACTGACATCACCAATTCACAGGCCTATATCAGTACTCACACACCCACTTACTCTTCCATAGAGCCACTCACTCACCCACTCACTCACTCGTACACCTCTCACACAATCAATTATTCACCCATACAGCCAGCCAAATAACCGCACACCCACCCATACAGCTACTCACACACCCACTTATTTGCCTACAGAGTCACACACCCACTTACTCACCTAATCAGCCTCTCAACACAGCCACTCACTCATCCATAGAAGCTCTCATACACTTACTCACACAACCACTTACATACCCATTCACACATCACACTCACACATCACACTCACACATTCCTGTACTCGCCCATACAGCCAATCACAAATAGACACTCACTGTTCAATACAGTCACTCACACACAAAGTCAATTAATGAAACACCTACTCAGCCACTCACTCACCCATACAGCCACTTACACACTCAGTCACTTACTCATACAGCCATTCAGACAGCCACTCACTCACCCATACAATCACTACACACCCACTTACATACTGATAGAGCGACTTACACCGTCACTCACCCACCCATACATCCACTGACACACCTACTCACTCACCAATACAGCCACTCACACAGCATCTCACTCATCCACACAGCTACTTAGATAACCACTTATACAGCCACTCAGACACCCATACACACAGGGATACATACAGTCACACAGCCACTCACATGACATATATATTAAAAGTAGTATCACTCATTAGTAGTAAACCTAGTATACTACTTTAAGTTTTATAGTACCTTAATATATATATATTTAACAATCAAAAACTCTTACAAAATACTTGCACTCACTGGATGGTGTCATCAGTGATGTCATGAGTGATGTCGCTGACCATGTCATGAGTGATGTAATATGTGAGGTCATAAGAAGTGCATTGCAGTGGGGTAACTTATAGTAGACTCAGGTAGCTATAACTGCCGAATTTCACTGGTTTTGTATGAGTGAAATCTGACCCTAACTATATAGTCCCTGTAACCTTTATTTTTTCAGTGAACATATATGTATGTGTGTGTATTTGTATGTATATGTATGTGCATGTATATATATATATATATATGTATGTATGTATGTATGTATGTATATATATATATATATATATATATATATATATATATATATATATATATATATATATATATATATATATATATATATATATTACCTACTGGCGGTTGCCAGTAGGTAGTTATAGTTAGGACCTTGTTTCTATTCAAATAGCGTTTTTTCTTTTGCCAATATCTTTGGCGCCAGTTGACGAATCTTCGCGAAATTTTCAAAACTAGTGAAGCGCTCCGGTCAACTCCTGTCTTGAAAGTTTCGGGGTGATTCGTGAAGCGGGGGTCGAGAAAAAAGGGGGGTCCCAAAACGCGTTTTCCCCATGTTAATTTCCTTAGGAAACTTTAGACAAAGCTACAGCCCGAACTGCTGAATGGAATTACACCAAATTTGGCAAAAGGTGGCCCTAGGTTCAGAAAGAGCCCTTTTTTTAAATGGTGTAAATCCATTCAGTAGTTCCTGAGAAATTAGAAAAAGAAAAATATCGATATCTGAGCACCGAGGAGGGTTCGTGACTCCTCCCGGGCACCAGCTTCACTCTGATTGGCTGCCAACACTCCAAACCAGGAAGTGTTGGCAGCCATCTTGTGACAAGAAAACAGTGAAAAAGAGGTTAAAAAACAAGAAAAGGGGGCACGGTAGAAACACCCTGACCCCCTAGGCCTGCTCAGGGGGTCCCACAAGGACCCCCAGGGCCCAAAAAAGCATTTAAAAAAAAAAAAATCGGCCAAATTTGCGCTGGGTGTGCGAATCCAGACGTCAAAATAAAAAACAAACAAAGCGCGGGCTCCCATGCTTTGTTGTATTTAAGCCTCCGGGTGGGCCAGGTCCCGGGGGCATGTCAAATTAAGTTGCGGGGGCCCTCGGGGGCCCCCGCAGCCCCAGGGAGCGCCACCTCCCGGGGCTTTATTTATGATGTGCGGAGGGGCATGCGGCCCCCCCGCAGACCCAGGGACCGCCACCTCCCCGGGGCATTATGTTAAATGAGGTGGGGGGGCCTCGCGGCCCCCAAGTCCCAGGGACCGCCACCTCCCTGGGGCATTATGAAATAAGTGTGGGGGGGCCTCACAGGCCCCCCAAGTCCCGGGGACCGCCACCTCCCCGGGGCTGTACTAAATAATGTGTGTGGGGGGCTCGAGCCCCCCACACTGCCCCGGGGACCACCACCTCCCTGGGGCACTTTGTATTTAAATACGGGGGTCCGTTACGGACCACCGGGCCCCGGGGACCACCACCTCCCCGGAGCTTTGCAAATGTTGGGAGGGGGGCCGCGTGGCCCCCCTCCTGGAGCCCTTGATGGCCCTGGGGACCGCCACCCCCCTGGGCCGGCTCCTGCAATGTCCCGGGGTGCTCAGCCCCAGGACATTGCTGTTTGCTATGGCAGGGCGGGAGCCATGCGGCTCCCGCCCTGCCATAGCAAACTCTGCTTTGGTTTTGGAAGCGAGAGCAGAAACCTGCTCTCGCTTCCAAGCAAGCGAAGTTGCTTTTGCACAAGGGGAGCTGCATGTCAGCAGCTCCCCTTGTGCAAAAGCAATGCCGGCTCCCGCAGGATGCGGGTAGCTGGCGGGACCGTGGGGGCATTGGGGCTCCCCCCACAGTCCCCAACACAAAGGGCCAGCCCCGGGGGAGGGGGTCCCTGGGCCAGAAGTAACCCGGGAGGGGGCCACCCGGCCCCCCTCCCCTTTATATATTTTTTTTAAATGGCTGGGCCCCGGGGGATGGGGTCCCAGCGGCCAATAGTAGCCTGAGGGGTGGGCCACCCGGCCCCCCTCCCCTTTATATATTTTTTTTAAATGGCCAGGCCCCGGGGATGGGGTCCCCGGGGCCAGAAGTGGCCTAGGGAAGGGGGGCCACACGGCCCCCCTCCCATATAGCAATAAAAAAAAAAAAGCAAGGCCATGCCCCAGGGGATGGGGTCCCAGGGACCAAAATTGGCCTCAGGAGGGGGGCCGCGCGGCCCCCTTCACAGTTTTTAAATTTTTTTAAATGTGGCAGGCCCTGGGGGATGGGGTCCCCAGGGCCCAAAAATAGATTAAAAGAAGGGGGGCCACACAGCCCCCCTTCTAACATTTTTTTTTTTTTAAAAAGCCGGCATCTCGCCGGAGGCCCCGCCCTCTTTCTGCACCACTCTGCAAACGCGCCACCTGGCGCGTTGTAAGTTGGGGGATTAAGTACCCTTGAATACTGAGGGTCCCTGGGGGCCAACTAGCCCACCAGGTACTTCCAGTAAGCGCCACAGAGCTGCGTTGCAGAGAGGTGGTCCGAGGCCACGCCCCTTTTTACACCTCTCTGCAACGCAGCTCTGTGGCGCTTTCTGGAGGTACCTGGTGGGCTAGTTGGCCACCAGGGACCCTCAGTATTCAAGGGGACTTAATCCCCCAACTTAGAACGCACCAGGGGGCGCGTTTGCAGAGTGGTGGAGAAAGGGGGCGTGGCCTTTGTCCACCTCTCAGCAATCCCACTGTGTGGTGCTTACTGGAGGTAAGAGGTAGGCTAGTTGGCCCCTAAAGGACCCCCAGCAGCGAAGGGGACTTCAATCCCCATCCAAGAGCGCGCCAGGGAGCGCGTTTGTAGAGTGGTGGGAAAAGGGGGCGTGGCCTGCTCTTCGAACTTAGCAATGCTGCTATGTGGGACTTACTGGAGGTAATAGGAGGGGTAGTTGGCCCCCAAGGATGTCCTTGGGGGCCAACTGCCCCTATTGTTACCTCCAGTAAGTCCCGCACAGTGGGATTGCTAAGGTATCTTCGGAGGCCATGCCCCCCTTTCTCCACCATTCTGCAAACGCACCTCCTGGCAGACTACGGGATGGGGGATGAAGTCCAATTTACTCCTGAGGGACTTTGGGGGACAAGAAGCCCCACTGGTACCTCCTGTAAGCCCTACGCACCGGAATTCCTGAGCGCTGGTTGGAGGCCCAGCACCCTTTCTCCACCACTCTGCAAACGCGACTACTAGTTAAAGAAGTGTTTGCAATGTAATAGGTTTTGCATTTGCGAGAATTAGAGCTATTGGCGTTGTAAATGCAAAAGTTTTTTACTAATGTTTTTGGGAGTGGAGTGGATGTACGTTGTGTGTAGTGGAATTATGTGATATGTTGTGCAGTGAAATTATGTGGATAGAAAGTATGTGGTATTTAGTGTTATGGAGAGTAATTATGTGGTATGGTAGTGTTGTGGAGTGGTAACCTCAGGTTTAGTCTTCCTCGTTTCCATAGAAGCTCAACTATGAACTCAGTGAGACAAAAAAAGATGGAATCACTGAGGAGCACTTGTGGACCTAGTCAGAGGTATGAGCAGGGCCACTGGAATTATGTGACTGTTTGGCTGCACCGACTTTCGCACAATTATACATTTTCTGCATTAGCCACATAATTCATCATCTGCACCCTAATCTGCAGATTTGAACAAAAAAAGCCTTGTTTCTAGCTGAAGCGGGTCAAACGTTACCAAAAATGCAGCGACAAGTGTTACAGCGTGGTGGAAGGCCCTTTGCAAACCTAGAATGGTCACCTGTTACTTATTGCTAAATGTGGGTTTTAAATTGGTACTAATGGCGTGCAAGCCACTCTTGCTTCCCTCTGCGCCTCTCTTGCCTCTTTCTGCATTTCTGTTGCTTCTTTCTGCACGTTTCTTTCTTTTTCTGCACTTCACTTGACCTCATTCTGCACCTCTCTTCCCTCTTTCTGCACGTCTGTTGCCTCTTTCTGCACCTCATTTGCTTCTTTCTGCACCTCTGTTGTCTTTCCGCACTCGTCTTCCCTCTTTCTGTACCTTTCCTGCCTGTTTTTGCATCTCACTTGCCTCTTTCTGCACTTTTCTTGCTTCTTTCTACACCTCTGTTGCTTCTTTCAGCAATTCTCTTGCCTCTTTGTGCACTTCTCTTGCCTGTTTCTGCACCTCTCTGACCTCTTTTTGCACCTCTGTTGGCTCTTTCTGCACCTCACTTGCTCCTTTCTACACTTCTCTTGCCTCTTTCTGCACCCCTGTTGCTTCATTCTGCACTTTCCATGCTTCTTTCTGCACCTGTCTTGCTTCTTTCTGCACCCCTGTTGTCTCTTTATGTACCTCTTTTGCCTCTTTCTGCACTTTTCTTGCCTTTTTCTGCACCTCTCTTCCCTCTTTCTGCACGTCTGTTGCCTCTTTCTGCACCTCATTTGCTTCTTTCTGCACCCCTGTTGTCTCTTTCTGCACTCGTCTTCCCTCTTTCTGTACCTTTCCTGCCTGTTTTTGCATCTCACTTGCCTCTTTCTGCACTTTTCTTGCTTCTTTCTACACCTCTGTTGGTTCTTTCAGCAATTCTCTTGCCTGTTTCTGCACTTCTCTTGCCTGTTTCTGCACCTCTCTTGCCTCTTTTTGCACCTCTGTTGGCTCTTTCTGCACCTCACTTGCTCCTTTATACACTTCTCTTGCCTCTTTCTGCACCCCTGTTGGTTCATTCTGCACTTTTCATGCTTCTTTCTGCACCTGTCTTGCTTCTTTCTGCACCCTTGTTGTCTCTTTATGTACCTCTTTTGCCTCTTTCTGCCCTTTTCTTGCCTTTTTCTGCACCTCTCTTCCCTCTTTCTGCACGTCTGTTGCCTCTTTCTGCACCTCATTTGCATCTTTCTGCACCCCTGTTGTCTCTTTCTGCATTCGTCTTCCCTCTTTCTGTACCTTTTATGCCTGTTTTTGCATCTCACTTGCCTCTTTCTGCACTTTTCTTGCTTCTTTCTACACCTCTGTTGCTTTTTTCAGCAAGTCTCGTGCCTCTTTGTGCACTTCTCTTGCCTGTTTCTGCACTTCTCTTGCCTCTTTCTGCACCCCTGTTGCTTCATTCTGCACTTTCCATGCTTCTTTCTGCACCTGTCTTGCTTCTTTCTGCACCCCTGTTGTCTCTTTATGTACCTCTTTTGCCTCTTTCTGCACTTTTCTTGCCTTTTTCTGCACCTCTCTTCCCTCTTTCTGCACGTCTGTTGCCTCTTTCTGCACCTCATTTGCTTCTTTCTGCACCCCTGTTGTCTCTTTATGTACCTCTTTTGCCTCTTTCTGCACTTTTCTTGCCTTTTTCTGTACCTCTCTTTGCCCTTTCTGCACGCCTGTTGCCTCTTTCTGCACCTCATTTGCTTCTTTCTGCACCCCTATGTCTCTTTCTGCACTCGTCTTCCCACTTTCTGTACCTTTCCTGCCTGTTTTTGCATCTCACTTGCCTCTTTCTGCACTTTTCTTGCTTCTTTCTACACCTTTGTTGCTTCTTTCAGCAATTCTCTTGCCTCTTTGTGCACTTCTCTTGCCTGTTTCTGCACCTCTCTTGCCTCATTTTGCACCTCTGTTGGCTCTTTCTGCACCTCACTTGCTCCTTTCCACACTTCTCTTGGCTCTTTCTGTACCCCTGTTGCTTCATTCTGCACATTCCATGCTTCCTTCTGTACCTGTCTTGCTTCTTTCTGCACCCTGTTGTCTCTTTATGTACCTCATTTGCCTCTTTCTGCACTTTTCTTGCATTTTTCTGCACCTCTCTTCCCTCTTTCTGCACGTCTGTTGCCTCTTTCTGCACCTCATTTGCTTCTTTCTGTACCCCTGTTGTCTCTTTCTGTACTCGTCTTCCCTCTTTCTGTACCTTTCCTGCCTGTTTTTGCATCTCACGTGCCTCTTTCTGCACTCTTCTTGCTTCTTTTTACACCTCTGTTGCTTCTTTCAACAATTCTCTTGCCTCTTTGTGCACTTCTCTTGCCTGTTTCTGCACCTCTCTTGCCTCTTTTTGCACCTCTGTTGGCTCTTTCTGCACCTCACTTGCTCCTTTCTACACTTCTCTTGCCTCTTTCTGCACCCCTGGTGCTTCATTCTGCACTCTCCATGCTTCTTTCTGCACCAGTCTTGCTTCTTTCTGCACCAGTCTTGCTTCTTTCTGCACCCTTGTTGTCTTTTTATATACCTCTTTTGCCTCTTTCTGCACTTTTCTTGCCTTTTTCTGCACCTCTCTTCCCTCTTTTTGCACGTCTGTTGCATCTTTCTGCACCTCATTTGCTTCTTTCTGCACTTCTCTTGCCTCTTTCTGCACCCCTGTTGCTTCATTCTGCACTTTCCAATGCTTCTTTCTGCACCTGTCTTGCTTCTTTCTGCACCCTTGTTGTCTCTTTATGTACCTCTTTTGCCTCTTTCTGCACTTTTCTTGCCTTTTTCTGCACCTCTCTTCCCTCTTTCTGCACGTCTGTTGCCTCTTTCTGCACCTCATTTGCATCTTTCTGCACCCCTGTTGTCTCTTTCTGCATTCGTCTTCCCTCTTTCTGTACCTTTTATGCCTGTTTTTGCATCTCACATGCCTCTTTCTGCACTTTTCTTGCTTCTTTCTACACCTCTGTTGCTTTTTTCAGCAAGTCTCGTGCCTCTTTGTGCACTTCTCTTGCCTGTTTCTGCACTTCTCTTGCCTCTTTCTGCACCCCTGTTGCTTCATTCTGCACTTTCCATGCTTCTTTCTGCACCTGTCCTGCTTCTTTCTGCACCCCTGTTGTCTCTTTATGTACTTCTTTTGCCTCTATCTGCACTTTTCTTGCCTTTTTCTGCACCTCTCTTCCCTCTTTCTGCACGTCTGTTGCCTCTTTCTGCACCTCATTTGCTTCTTTCTGCACCCTTGTTGTCTCTTTATGTACCTCTTTTGCCTCTTTCTGCACTTTTCTTGCCTTTTTCTGCACCTCTCTTCCCTCTTTCTGCACGTCTGTTGCCTCTTTCTGCACCTCATTTGCTTCTTTCTGCACCTCTGTTGTCTTTCCGCACTCGTCTTCCCTCTTTCTGTACCTTTCCTGCCTGTTTTTGCATCTCACTTGCCTCTTTCTGCACTTTTCTTGCTTCTTTCTACACCTCTGTTGCTTCTTTCAGCAATTCTCTTGCCTCTTTGTGCACTTCTCTTGCCTGTTTCTGCACCTCTCTTGCCTCTTTTTGCACCTCTGTTGGCTCTTTCTGCACCTCACTTGCTCCTTTCTACACTTCTCTTGCCTCTTTCTGCACCCCTGTTGCTTCATTCTGCACTTTCCATGCTTCTTTCTGCACCGGTCTTGCTTCTTTCTGCACCCCTGTTGTCTCTTTATGTACCTCTTTTGCCTCTTTCTGCACTTTTCTTGCCTTTTTCTGCACCTCTCTTCCCTCTTTCTGCATGTCTGTTGCCTCTTTCTGCACCTCATTTGCTTCTTTCTGCACCCCTGTTCTCTTTCTGCACTCGTCTTCCCTCTTTCTGTACCTTTCCTGCCTGTTTTTGCATCTCACTTGCCTCTTTCTGCACTTTTCTTGCTTCTTTCTACACCTCTGTTGCTTCTTTCAGCAATTCTCTTGCCTCTTTGTGCACTTCTCTTGCCTGTTTCTGCACTTCTCTTGCCTCTTTCTGCACCCCTGTTGCTTCATTCTGCACTTTCCATGCTTCATTCTGCACCTGTCTTGCTTCTTTCTTCACCCCTGTTGTCTCTTTATGTACCTCTTTTGCCTCTTTCTGCACTTTTCTTGCCTTTTTCTGCACCTCTCTTCCCTCTTTCTGCACGTCTGTTGCCTCTTTCTGCACCTGTCTTGCTTCTTTCTGCACCCCTGTTGTCTGTTTCTGCACTCGTCTTCCCTCTTTCTGTACCTTTCCTGCCTGTTTTTGCATCTCACTTGCCTCTTTCTGCACTGTTCTTGCTTCTTTCTACACCTCTGTTGCTTCTTTCAGCAATTCTCTTGCCTCTTTGTGCACTTCTCTTGCCTGTTTCTGCACCTCTCTTGCCTCTTTTTGCACCTCTGTTGGCTCTTTCTGCACCTCACTTGCTCCTTTCTACACTTCTCTTGCCTCTTTCTGTACCCCTGTTGCTTCATTCTGCACTTTCCATGCTTCTTTATGTACCTGTCTTGCTTCTTTCTGCACCCCTGATGTCTCTTTATGTACCTCTTTTGCCTCTTTCTGCACTTTTCTTGCCTTTTTCTGCACCTCTCTTCCCTCTTTCTGCACGTCTGTTGCCTCTTTCTGCACCTCACTTGCTTCTTTCTACACTTCTCTTGCCTCTTTCTGCACCCCTGTTGCTTCATTCTGCACCCCTGTTGTCTCTTTCTGCATTCTTCTTCCCTCTTTCTGTACCTTTTATGCCTGTTTTTGCATCTCACTTGCCTCTTTCTGCACTTTTCTTGCTTCTTTCTACACCTCTGTTGCTTTTTCAGCAAGTCTCGTGCCTCTTTGTGCACTTCTCTTGCCTGTTTCTGCACTTCTCTTGCCTCTTTCTGCACCCCTGTTGCTTCATTCTGCACTTTCCATGCTTCTTTCTGCACCTGTCTTGCTTCTTTCTGCACCCTGTTGTCTCTTTATGTACCTCTTTTGCCTCTTTCTGCACTTTTCTTGCCTTTTTCTGCACCTCTCTTCCCTCTTTCTGCACGTCTGTTGCCTCTTTCTGCACCTCATTTGCTTCTTTCTGCACCCCTGTTGTCTCTTTATGTACCTCTTTTGCCTCTTTCTGCACTTTTCTTGCCTTTTTCTGTACCTCTCTTTGCTCTTTCTGCACGTCTGTTGCCTCTTTCTGCACCTCATTTGCTTCTTTCTGCACCCCTGTTGTCTCTTTCTGCACTCGTCTTCCCACTTTCTGTACCTTTCCTGCCTGTTTTTGCATCTCACTTGCCTCTTTCTGCACTTTTCTTGCTTCTTTCTACACCTTTGTTGCTTCTTTCAGCAATTCTCTTGCCTCTTTGTGCACTTCTCTTGCCTGTTTCTGCACCTCTCTTGCCTCATTTTGCACCTCTGTTGGCTCTTTCTGCACCTCACTTGCTCCTTTCCACACTTCTCTTGGCTCTTTCTGTACCCCTGTTGCTTCATTCTGCACTTTCCATGCTTCTTTCTGTACCTGTCTTGCTTCTTTCTGCACCCCTGTTGTCTCTTTATGTACCTCTTTTGCCTCTTTCTGCACTTTTCTTGCATTTTTCTGCACCTCTCTTCCCTCTTTCTGCACGTCTGTTGCCTCTTTCTGCACCTCATTTGCTTCTTTCTGCACCCCTGTTGTCTCTTTCTGTACTCGTCTTCCCTCTTTCTGTACCTTTCCTGCCTGTTTTTGCATCTCACGTGCCTCTTTCTGCACTCTTCTTGCTTCTTTCTGCACTCTTCTTGCTTCTTTCTACACCTCTGTTGCTTCTTTCAACAATTCTCTTGCCTCTTTGTGCACTTCTCTTGCCTGTTTCTGCACCTCTCTTGCCTCTTTTTGCACCTCTGTTGGCTCTTTCTGCACCTCACTTGCTCCTTTCTACACTTCTCTTGCCTCTTTCTGCACCCCTGGTGCTTCATTCTGCACTCTCCATGCTTCTTTCTGCACCAGTCTTGCTTCTTTCTGCACCAGTCTTGCTTCTTTCTGCACCCTTGTTGTCTTTTTATATACCTCTTTTGCCTCTTTCTGCACTTTTCTTGCCTTTTTCTGCACCTCTCTTCCCTCTTTTTGCACGTCTGTTGCCTCTTTCTGCACCTCATTTGCTTCTTTCTGCACTTCTCTTGCCTCTTTCTGCACCCCTGTTGCTTCATTCTGCACTTTCCAATGCTTCTTTCTGCACCTGTCTTGCTTCTTTCTGCACCCTTGTTGTCTCTTTATGTACCTCTTTGCCTCTTTCTGCACTTTTCTTGCCTTTTTCTGCACCTCTCTTCCCTCTTTCTGCACGTCTGTTGCCTCTTTCTGCACCTCATTTGCATCTTTCTGCACCCCTGTTGTCTCTTTCTGCATTCGTCTTCCCTCTTTCTGTACCTTTTATGCCTGTTTTTGCATCTCACTTGCCTCTTTCTGCACTTTTCTTGCTTCTTTCTACACCTCTGTTGCTTCTTTCAGCAAGTCTCGTGCCTCTTTGTGGCACTTCTCTTGCCTGTTTCTGCACTTCTCTTGCCTCTTTCTGCACCCCTGTTGCTTCATTCTGCACTTTCCATGCTTCTTTCTGCACCTGTCTTGCTTCTTTCTGCACCCCTGTTGTCTCTTTATGTACTTCTTTTGCCTCTATCTGCACTTTTCTTGCCTTTTTCTGCACCTCTCTTCCCTCTTTCTGCCCGTCTGTTGCCTCTTTCTGCACCTCATTTGCTTCTTTCTGCACCCTTGTTGTCTCTTTATGTACCTCCTTTGCCTCTTTCTGCACTTTTCTTGCCTTTTTCTGCACCTCTCTACCCTCTTTCTGCACGTCTGTTGCCTCTTTCTGCACCTCATTTGCTTCTTTCTGCACCTCTGTTGTCTCTTCCTGCACTCGTCTTCCCTCTTTCTGTACCTTTCCTGCCTGTTTTTGCATCTCACTTGCCTCTTTCTGCACTTTTCTTGCTTCTTTCTACACCTCTGTTGCTTCTTTCAG
Source organism: Calotriton arnoldi (assembly GCA_963921515.1). Lineage (NCBI taxonomy): Eukaryota > Metazoa > Chordata > Amphibia > Caudata > Salamandridae > Calotriton > Calotriton arnoldi. The sequence continues at coordinate 135,959 of CAWUFW010020876.1, forward strand.
CAATTCTCTTGCCTCTTTGTGCACTTCTCTTGCCTGTTTCTGCACCTCTCTTGCCTCTTTTGCACCTCTGTTGGCTCTTTCTGCACCTCACTTGCTCCTTTCTACACTTCTCTTGCCTCTTTCTGCACCCCTGTTGCTTCATTCTGCACTTTCCATGCTTCTTTCTGCACCGGTCTTGCTTCTTTCTGCACCCCTGTTGTCTCTTTATGTACCTCTTTTGCCTCTTTCTGCACTTTTCTTGCCTTTTTCTGCACCTCTCTTCCCTCTTTCTGCATGTCTGTTGCCTCTTTCTGCACCTCATTTGCTTCTTTCTGCACCCCTGTTCTCTTTCTGCACTCGTCTTCCCTCTTTCTGTACCTTTCCTGCCTGTTTTTGCATCTCACTTGCCTCTTTCTGCACTTTTCTTGCTTCTTTCTACACCTCTGTTGCTTCTTTCAGCAATTCTCTTGCCTCTTTGTGCACTTCTCTTGCCTGTTTCTGCACTTCTCTTGCCTCTTTCTGCACCCCTGTTGCTTCATTCTGCACTTTCCATGCTTCATTCTGCACCTGTCTTGCTTCTTTCTTCACCCCTGTTGTCTCTTTATGTACCTCTTTTGCCTCTTTCTGCACTTTTCTTGCCTTTTTCTGCACCTCTCTTCCCTCTTTCTGCACGTCTGTTGCCTCTTTCTGCACCTGTCTTGCTTCTTTCTGCACCTCTGTTGTCTGTTTCTGCACTCGTCTTCCCTCTTTCTGTACCTTTCCTGCCTGTTTTTGCATCTCACTTGCCTCTTTCTGCACTGTTCTTGCTTCTTTCTACACCTCTGTTGCTTCTTTCAGCAATTCTCTTGCCTCTTTGTGCACTTCTCTTGCCTGTTTCTGCACCTCTCTTGCCTCTTTTTGCACCTCTGTTGGCTCTTTCTGCACCTCACTTGCTCCTTTCTACACTTCTCTTGCCTCTTTCTGTACCCCTGTTGCTTCATTCTGCACTTTCCATGCTTCTTTATGTACCTGTCTTGCTTCTTTCTGCACCCCTGATGTCTCTTTATGTACCTCTTTTGCCTCTTTCTGCACTTTTCTTGCCTTTTTCTGCACCTCTCTTCCCTCTTTCTGCACGTCTGTTGCCTCTTTCTGCACCTCACTTGCTTCTTTCTACACTTCTCTTGCCTCTTTCTGCACCCCTGTTGCTTCATTCTGCACCCCTGTTGTCTCTTTCTGCATTCGTCTTCCCTCTTTCTGTACCTTTTATGCCTGTTTTTGCATCTCACTTGCCTCTTTCTGCACTTTTCTTGCTTCTTTCTACACCTCTGTTGCTTTTTTCAGCAAGTCTCGTGCCTCTTTGTGCACTTCTCTTGCCTGTTTCTGCACTTCTCTTGCCTCTTTCTGCACCCTTGTTGCTTCATTCTGCACTTTCCATGCTTCTTTCTGCACCTGTCCTGCTTCTTTCTGCACCCCTGTTGTCTCTTTATGTACCTCTTTTGCTTCTTTCTGCACTTTTCTTGCCTTTTTCTGCACCTCTCTTCCCTCTTTCTGCACGTCTGTTGCCTCTTTCTGCACCTCATTTGCTTCTTTCTGCACCCCTGTTGTCTCTTTATGTACCTCTTTTGCCTCTTTCTGCACTTTTCTTGCCTTTTTCTGTACCTCTCTTTGCTCTTTCTGCACGTCTGTTGCCTCTTTCTGCACCTCATTTGCTTCTTTCTGCACCTCTGTTGTCTCTTTCTGCACTCGTCTTCCCTCTTTCTGTACCTTTCCTGCCTGGTTTTGCATCTCACTTGCCTCTTTCTGCACTTTTCTTGCTTCTTTCTACACCTCTGTTGCTTAGCAATACGTAACTGAACGAAGCATGTAC
>CAWUFW010020877.1:0-137763 GCA_963921515.1 Calotriton arnoldi
CATGGTCGGACCAGGTGAGTGATTGAGCGGACCTTTGGTCTCCTGAAGAGCCGCTTCCGCTGCCTGGACAAGACCGGAGGGTCCCTCCCATATGCCCCTGCGAAAGTGTGCAAGATTATCATCGTCTGCTGCATGCTCCACAACCTGGCAGTGCGGAAGGAGTTGCCTCTCATCCAGGATGACGATGACCAACATCCGCCACCTGTGGAGGATCCTGCCCTGGACCACGATGCCAGTGACGATGATGATGATGATGGTGATGGTGATGTCCGCACACAGCTCATCACCAACTTCTTTAGCTGAATGTGAGTATCCTGAGGTGTCATGTGAATGATGTGAGTTGGCATGATGTGTGGGTGGTGCTCTGGTGCTGTTGGAGTGTGTCCATGGGCTACTTGACAGGATGTGTGTTGCGATGTGTGGTGACAGGTGGGCTGTACTCCCCAACAGTGTTGACATGCTAACTTGGTTCTGGGTGGGTATCTTGTAACATGTATTGTGCATGAGTTTTGCTGTTCTGTCCTGTACTGCATTGCTTTTGACTGTGTGTCATTTCTGTCCTTCACAGGGTACTTTCAGATTCGTTTGGTCAACTGTGTCCACCGACGACGTGATTGCACATCCAGGCTGGTAGCTGTTGTGTCATGCGCAAACATGGTGATTGTGCGTTCACCCTGTCGACGATCCTCTCCCACATCTTGGTTTTCTGCGACATGGGGGTCTGTTGGACCAGAGTGCCAAACAGCTGTGGCTCCACCCTGAGGATCTCGTCTACCATGACTTCCAATTCACTATCTAGGAACTTGGGATTCTTCTTGGGGGCATGGTGATGGGTGGTGATGGTGGGTGATGTGTGTGTTGGTGTGCAGGTGAGGGTGTGTGGGTGTGTGTTGTGCTGGGTGTATGTGAGGTAGGTATTTGTTGGTGTGCTGCTGGTGTGTGGCTTGTGTGAGGGATGAGCTGTGGGTGTGTGGTTGCTTTCTCTTGGGTGCTGGCAGTGGAATGGCATTTGCAAAGGCTCATGGTAGTGATTTGTGTCCTTTATATAGGTGGAGTTGTGGGTGTGTCTTTGTTCTCTGTCCCCACCCCCCAGTATTTATTGGCTTGGTAATTGCTTGTTTGGCCTTTTTTGGTTGATTTTTCCTTTGTGCTGTTTGTGTATGTTGGAAACGTTCTTGTGACCGAGTCGGACCCTGCATTGGTCTCGTACGGTGTTTTCCGCTTCGTTCACGCTGAGTTTGTGCAGTTTTGTATGCTGCGTACGCATCGGTCGCGGTGTATTGTGTTGCTTCGGCTCGGTTTTGTATGCGTGTCGGTCGTACGGCTTGTCCTCCGTCCGACTCGGTCGTGTTTTCGCGCCTTGCATCGTACTTTGCGGGTTGGAGTTGGCGGGTACGATTCGGTCGGATTTGTTCCGGGTGCGTGTCGGTCGGTTGGATTCGCGTGTTTTTCCGGCCGGATTGCTATTTTCCGAGCGGCTCGGTCGGTCGGCTTGGTTTCCTGACGTGTCGGTCGGATTTATCGCGGCTTGCATCGTACTTGGCGTGTCGGGCGCCACTGGTACGTGTCGGTCGGTAATTTTTCCGGCTCCGAGTCGGTCGGTGCTTTTTCCGGCCCGAATCGGAATCGACCTCTTAATATACTATGATTATCTTAAAAAAGCATCAATATGGCTATTGATGGGACACAATTAACATGGAATTACTATTATGTTAGATTCACCCATTATTAGTCACTAGTGTCACCCATTTGATTGCATGAATGACAAATAAACCTAAAGTATATAAATCTAATTTATATGGTATTAAGAGCAGGCACATTGAACTGAAGTGTAAACCTAATTAGATAGAAATATTCTCCAACTTCTAGAACTTAATAAAGAGTTAGATTTGTGCTATCCAAAGATCAACTACGTACTATAATACGGTAAATGGACATAATATCGAATCATTAATATCGAATTGCAGTAATATTTAAGTTTTTATATATCGATATTACCATTATATCGAAGTAATGAATACCGTTGTAAAAAATATCGTTTTTTTTTTGTTAAAAGATATTGAAGTATAAAATATCGAATCAGTAATATCGTTAGTAGATAATATCAATTTTTTGGTGTTGTAAAAAATATAGAAAAAATATATAGAATGTGTAAAATATCGTTTTTTGTAAATATCGAAATAGTATTTATTGATATTAATTTATTATTAGTTTAATTGTATTAATATTTGTTTGAAATTGTATTAAAAGAATTTTTGTAAGATATGTTTTAGGAGCGGGATGTTGGGTTATTAGGGGATAAGGGTGGGGAGTGTTTTAAAAATATTAGTATAAATTTACATATTAAATTAAATTTTTGAAATTAGAAATTATTTTAAAAAAGAAATTTAAATTAAAAATAGAAATTATGGGGCCGATTCCGATCTGGGTCGGAAAGCTCTCTGACCGATCCGGATCCGGATTGTTTTCCGACCGAGCCGGACCCCTGCAGTCCGACCGAGCAAGTACGATGCGGCCGTATGCTGCCGGACTCGGTTTGGTCGGACTCCCATTGAAGTCAATGGGAGCCGGTCGTACGACGTGTACATGGGCTCCCATTGACTCAATGGGTACGTTGCACACAAAGGGGCCCCCTGCAGTGGGTACGCGTTGGTGCCATCCGCACCGTACACGCATGTATTGGGGGACCCATGGGTCCCCCCTGTGTCCGACTCGTATGGCTACAGGTGAAGGGGGGTCCGGCACGGACCCCCGAAGTCCGCTTCCGAGAGCTTTTTCGTGTCGGAGGCTCCGACTTGATCCGGCTGTCCGGATCGTGCATCGTACTGGCTCGGTCGTAAAACGTCTCCATTGCGCGGTACGAATCGAGTGCGGACGGAGCGGTTCGGACCCGGAAACGAGTCAGTCGGCGATTTCGCGTTCAATTGCATCGTACTTGCTCGCTCGGACAACTGTACGAATCGGTCGGGGAAACCGCGTTCGGCTCGTATTTTTTCCGGACGAATCGTATTCGGTGCGCTTCCGGCCGAGATCGGAATCGGCCCCTATATGTTTTGTTTTAGGAGCGGGATGTTGGGTTATTAGGGGATAAGGGTGGGGAGTGTTTTAAAAATATTAGTATAACATTACATATTAAATTAAAATTTCGAGTTTTGAAAATAATTTAAAATAAGAAATATAAATTTAAAATCCAAATTATATTTTTGTTTTAGGAGTGGGATGTTGGGTTATTAGGGGATAAGGGTGGGGAGTGTTTTAAAAATATTTACATAAATTGACATATTTAATTAAAAATTTTAAAATTGCAATTATTTTAAAATTAGAAATTTAAATTTAAATATGAAATTATATTTTTTTTTAGGAGCATGATGTTGGGTTATTAGGGGATAAGGGTAGGGAGTGTTCTAAAAATATTACCATAAAATTACACATTAAATTAAAATTTAGAAAATTGAAATTAATTAAAAAATAAAGTAAATTAAAAATTGAAATTATATTTTTGTTTTAGGAGTGGGATGTTGGGTTATTAGGGGATAAGGGTGAGGAGTGTTTTAAAAATATTCCATAAAATTACACATTTAAATAAAAATGAGAAAATTGAAATTATTTTAAAAATAGAAATTTAAAGTTAAATTAGAAAGATTAATTTTGGTTTACTAGAGGGATGTTGTTGTTTTTGCGGGATAAGAGTGGGGGGTGTTTTAAAAATAAAAATATATATTTTTTAAAAACATTAAATTCAGAAAATATTTTTAAATTTGAAAATTTATTTTAATTTTGAAAAATAAAATGTTGTTTTAGAAGTGGGATGTTGGGTCATTAGGGGAAAATGGTGAGGTTGTTAAAATAGTAAATTATATATCTTTAGTGTCCAGCACCTTCCCTGACTTAATACTGACTGGAGTGGGAATAGTAATTTATATATGTTTAGTGTCCAGCACCTTCCCTGACTTAATACTGACTGGAGTGGGAATAGTAATTTATATATGTTATGGGGCCGATTCCAATTCAGGCCGGAAATCTCTCCGGACGCACGTACGAATTGGTCGGGAAACAGGGCTCCGAATCGGATCTGGTAAAGCCGAATCCGATTCGGAGCCCTACCGGCCGAGATCGGAATCGGCCCCTTAGTGTCCAGCACCTTCCCTGACTTAATACTGACTGGAGTGGGAATAGTAATTTATATATGTTTAGTGTCCAGCACTTTCTTGGATTTAATATTGGGTGGAGTGGGAATAGTAAATTATATATCTTTAGTGTCCAGCACCTTCCCTGACTTTAGACTGACTGGAGTGGGAATAGTAATTTATACATGTTTAGTGTCCAGCAACTTCCCTGATTTAATACTGACTGGAGTGGGAATAGTAATTTATATATCTTTAGTGTCCAGCACCTTCCCTGACTTAATACTGACTGGAGTGGGAATAGTAATTTATATATGTTTAGTGTCCAGCACTTTCTTGGACTTAATATTGGGTGGAGTTGGAATAGTAAATTATATATCTTTAGTGTCCAGCACCTTCCCTGACTTAATACTGACTGGAGTGGGAATAGTAATTTATATATCTTTAGTGTCCAGCACCTTCCCTGACTTAATACTGACTGGAGTGGGAATAGTAATTTATATATGTTTAATGTCCAGCACCTTCCCTGACTTAATACTTAGGGGCCGGACCCGGCGAGATTTCCGACCGAATCGGACCCTAGCAGTCCGACCGAACGAGTACGATGCGTTCGCATGCTATCGGACTCGATTCGGTCGGACTCCCATTGAAGTCAATGGGAGCCGGTCGTACAACGCGTACGCGGGCTCCCATTGACTCAATGGGTGCGAGGCGAACAAGGGCGCCCCTACAGCGGGTACGCGTCCGAAGCGGGTCGCGCCGCACATGCACAGGTAGGGGGACCCATGGGTCCCCCGTGTGTGCGATTCGCGCGGCTAGGCGTACAGGGGGTCCGACACGGACCCCCAAAGTGCGGCTCCGACTGCTCTTTCGAGCCGGACGGCGCGAGTCGGTCGGACTGCTCCCGGCGCGCATCGTACTTACCCGGCCGGGGAACGTCTCCATTGCGCGGTGCGAGTCGTGTCCGTGCGAGTCGGTCAGCTTTCGCGAACGAGTCGGTCGGAGATTTCGCATCGTACTCGCTCGCCCGGACGCACGTACGAATCTGTCGGGAAACAGGGCTCCGAATCGGATCCGGTAAAGCCAAATCCGATTCGGAGCCCTACCGGCCGAGATCGGAATCGGCCCCTTAGTGTCCAGCACCTTCACTGACTTAATACTGACTGGAGTGGGAATAGTAACTTATATATGTTATGGGGCCGATTCCGATTCGGGACAAAAATCTCTCCGACCGAGCCGGACTCGGAGAGATTTCCGACCGAATCGTACCCTAGCAGCCCGACCGAACGAGTACGATGCGCACGTATGCCATCGGACTCGATTCGGTCGGACTCCCATTGACTCAATGGGTGCGAGGCAAACAAGGGCGCCCCCTACAGCGTGTACGCGGCGAAGCGACTCGCGCCGTACACGCACAGGTAGGGGGGACCCATGGGTCCCCCCAGTGTGCGACTCGCGCAGCTACGCATACAGGGGGGTCCGACACAGACCCCCAAAGTACAGCTCCGACTGCTCCTTCGAGCCGGACGGCGCGAGTCGGTCGGACGGGCTCGCGGCGCAGGTCGTACTTGCCCGGCCGGGGAACGTCTTCATTGCACGGTGCGAGGCGTGTCCGAGCGAGTCGGTCGGAGCGGTCGGCTTTCGCGTACGAGTCGGTCAATGCGGTTGGGTCTCGCGAACGAGTCGGTCGGAGATTTTGCATCGTACTCGCTCGCCCGGACGCACGTACGAATTGGTCGGGAAACAGGGCTCCGAATCGGATCTGGTAAAGCCGAATCCGATTCGGAGCCCTACCGGACGAGATCGGAATCGGCCCCTTAGTGTCCAGCACCTTCCCTGACTTAATACTGACTGGAGTGGGAATAGTAATTTATATATGTTTAGTGTCCAGCACTTTCTTGGATTTAATATTGGGTGGAGTGGGAATAGTAAATTATATATCTTTAGTGTCCAGCACCTTCCCTGACTTTAGACTGACTGGAGTGGGAATAGTAATTTATACATGTTTAGTGTCCAGCAACTTCCCTGATTTAATACTGACTGGAGTGGGAATAGTAATTTATATATCTTTAGTGTCCAGCACCTTCCCTGACTTAATACTGACTGGAGTGGGAATAGTAATTTATATATGTTTAGTGTCCAGCACATTCATGGACTTAATATTGGGTGGAGTTGGAATAGTAAATTATATATCTTTAGTGTCCAGCACCTTCCCTGACTTAATACTGACTGGAGTGGGAATAGTAATTTATATATCTTTAGTGTCCAGCACCTTCCCTGACTTAATACTGACTGGAGTGGGAATAGTAATTTATATATGTTTAATGTCCAGCACCTTCCCTGACTTAATACTTAGGGGCCGATTCCGATCTCGCTCGGTAGGCCTACGATTCCAACCGAGTCTGATTCGTAGAGCTGAATCCCGACCAAATTGTACGCTTTCCGACCGACTCGTACATCTGTACGAGTGAGCAAGTACGATGCGAAGTACGCAAAATCGCCGACCGAATCGTTTCCGGGTCCGAACCGCTCCGTACGACTCGGTCGCAGACGAATCGTACTGTGCAATGGAGTCGATTTTCGACCGAGTCAGTACGATGCACGATTCGGACAGCCGGTTCGGGTTGGAGTCTCCGGGACGAAAACGCTCCGGGAAGCGGACTTCGGGGGTCCGTGCCGGACCCCTTTGTCCGTAGCCTTATGAGTCGAACACAGGGGGTGACCCAAGGGTCCCCCTACACATGCATGTACGGTGCGGGCGTGAGCGAGGCGTCCCCGCGATAGGGGGCACACTTCTCCAAGACGTGCTATTTTCACAATGGGAGTCTATGTACGCGTCGTACAACAGGCTCCCATTGACTTCAATAGGGCTCCGAGCGACACGAGTCCGTCAGCGCTCGATTGCATCGTACTCGCTCGCTCGGAGCCAAGGGGCACGAATCGGTCGGAAATCGCTCCGGGATCGTGTCGGACGGAACGGTTTCCGACCAGGATTGGAATCGGCCCCTCTGTGGAGTGGGAGTGGGAATAGTAATTTATATATCTTTAGTGTCCAGCACCTTCCCTGACTTAATACTGACTGGAGTGGGAATAGTAATTTATATATGTTTAGTGTCCAGCACCTTCCCTGACTTAATACTGACTGGAGTGGGAATAGTAATTTATATATCTTTAGTGTTCAGCACCTTCCCTGACTTAATACTGACTGGAGTGGGAATAGTAATTTATATATGTTTAATGTCCAGCACATTCTATGACTTAATACTGACTGGAGTGGGAATAGTAATTTATATATCTTTAGTGTCCAGCACCTTCCCTGACTTAATACTGACTGGAGTGGGAATAGTAATTTATATATGTTTAGTGTCCAGCACCTTCCCTGACTTAATACAGACTGGAGTGGGAATAGTAAATTATATATGGTTAATGTCGAGCACCTTCTCTGACTTAATCCTAACTGGAGTGGGAATAGTAAATTATATATGGTTAATGTCCAGCACCTTCCCTGACTATTATTTAACTGTATTGGGAATAGTAAATGATATATGTTTATGTACAAAAACTTTTACATTTATTTATAATTTATCTAAGATTTTTATATTACATATATGTTATTTGCTGTGTATTTACTAATTTTATATAAATAGCTGTAGGAAAATTACAGTATGTGTTTTTATATGTGAACAAATATAAGAGGTTTTTATTATGTGCAGTGATGTATTTTTATTGTGTAATTGATGTATATTTTATAATTTACTAATAAAAAAAATATGCTTATTTATAGTAATTTAAAATTGTACATTTATCAAATAAATACATTTAAGTAAAATATTCAATAATAATATGTACATATAAAAAAATTTGACATTTTTAATTTTCAAACAAGCTTTATTTTTGTATAAATAGGTAGAAAGAATTTTTTATTTTTTTATTTACAGCATGGAATACACATTAGTAATTTATATATGTTTAATGTCCAGCACATTCTATGACTTAATACTGACTGGAGTGGGAATAGTAATTTATATATCTTTAGTCCAGCACCTTCCCTGACTTAATACTGACTGGAGTGGGAATAGTAATTTATATATGTTTAGTGTCCAGCACCTTCCCTGACTTAATACAGACTGGAGTGGGAATAGTAAATTATATATGGTTAATGTCCAGCACCTTCTCTGACTTAATCCTAACTGGAGTGGGAAAAGTAAATTATATATGGTTAATGACCAGCACCTTCCCTGACTATTATTTAACTGTATTGGGAATAGTAAATGATATATGTTTATGTACAAAAACTTTTTACATTTATTTATAATTTATCTAAGATTTTTATATTACATATATGTTATTTGCTGTGTATTTGCTAATTTTATATAAATAGCTGTAGGAAAATTACAGTATGTGTTTTTATATGTGAACAAATATAAGAGGTTTTTATTATGTGCAGTGATGTATTTTTATTTTGTAATTGATGTATATTTTATAATTTACTAATAAAAAAATATGCTTATTTATAGTAATTTAAAATGGTACATTTATCAAATAAATACATTTAAGTAAAATATTCAATAATAATATGTACATATAAAAAAATTAGACATTTTTAATTTTCAAACAAGCTTTATTTTTGTATAAGTAGGTAGAAAGAAATTTTTTTCTTTTTATTTACAGCATGGAATACACATTAGTAAAAACACAGAAAACATGTACATTTTTATTTAAGGAACATAAATTAGGGGCCCATTACGATAACCGGCGTTAAAAAATCCGCCATCTACTATAGCCTGAGAAAACCGCCCGCCTGCACCATGGGAATACCGACCAAGCAATTATGAAGTCGCGAAGCAACCTCCGCCCGCGGCAGTAAAAACACACAAAATTCCGCCCGTCCATGTCCGAGTAGAAGATTATCCGTCCGCCACGGACGCAATCCCGCCCGAAAACCCAAATCCGCCCGCTCTGACGACCGAGACAACGACCGTGAAATTATGATCTCCCAGACATGAGCGCGGAAAATCCACATATTCCCCGCCCGCCACGGTCAACAACAGTGATGAATAACTGACACGGCGGAAGGCCTGGCGGCGACATCCGTGCACGGAAATCTTCTGTGGAACAAAGAAATACACACAACATGGCCAACAAGTCCACACAGCAAACTACGCCAAAATACCCAAACACAGAACACATCCCAAAGACACATCCCCCCTGGCAAAACTAAAAAAACTACAAATCCCAGGACACCAGACACAACACACCTGAAAATGACAGCCCATCATGGCACACCCACATAGGTAAGTACAAAAGCAGCCCCTTCACAGACCACAATCCCTTGCACTACGACAAAGCAAAGACGCCATCAGAGAACCCAGAGAGCCACAAAGGAAAGCAGCACACCACACGCACGCACACATCACACTCATCACCAACACCACCACCACCATCACCACTGAAACAACGGCACCACGAACCCCCTGCACATCACACACCACACACCACACACCCACCACACCAGCACCACAAATACCAAACCACACACCATGGCAACACAAAGAATGCCGAAGTACACTGCCACTGAGTTGACGGTCATGGTCGACGAGATCATCAAGGTGCACCCACAAATCTATGGGAACCAGGTCCAACAGACACCAGTAGCCACCAGAAACAGAATGTGGAGCAGGATCGTAGACCAGGTGAATGCAGTTGGGAACGTGCCACGCAACCGGGGTGAAATCACAAAGAGGTGGCACGACCTGAAAAGCGTGGTCAGGAAGAAGGAGGCCAAGAATCGTGAGCTGGCTGACAGGACTGGCGGCAGAAATCCCGCGCTATTCAAGACCTTCAAGGCGTGGGAGGAGAAGGTGCGAGGCATTCTACATCCGGAGAGTCTCACCGGAATACCAGGGGGAGTGGAGGCTGGTAAGTACAAACAAATGTATACCAGCACACCGCTATGTACTGTCATGCACTACCAGAATGCCATAGCTCCGAGGGCCAAACACCCCCATGTCCAGTACACAATACACAAGACATCTCTCACACATGCAACAGACACTCCCACACACTCAGCCCAAAGGTATCAACAAACAAAACCATGGGGGCATGTGTACAGTCAGCCAGCACCACAACTCCCACCAGGTCCCCTTGTACCCCAGATGCGCCGGAAGGAGCACTCCCCACACCCACACTCATGTGTCAGCCATAGCTGCACTAACCAACAAGTAACAGGTAAGTAGCCTTACCACAAAGTCTGAGTATCGGAGGGGGGACTGCAGAAGTACAACCTCCACCAGGCCCCTAGTCCTACAGCGCAGCAAGATGGAGCACTCCCCACACCCATGTGTCAGCCATTGCAGTGCACACCTTCACCCGACAGGTAGATAGGTTTCCCTACATGGAGGGGTGTCTGTGGGTGGTAAGCCTTCACCACAACTCACAACACGGCCCCCACTCCCACAGACCAGCAAGATGGAGCACCCTCCCTCTCATAACCATGTGGTAGCCATTGCATTGCTCCCTCCAAACCAACAAGTAGGTAGACTACTGTACAGGGCGGGGTGTCTGTAGGCATGAGGACTGTACTACGACTAACATTTGGGACATGTCACGTAGCAGAGGAACAGGTAGCACTGCTCCCTGTCATAATCATGTGACTAATGTGCACACGGACATGAATTACAGAGTCATAGCCCACATGAGCCATCTCAAATACACTAACACGTAAGGAGTCACGTCTGCATGCACAAGTCTCACTGGAGTACTGACCCACATGGCGTGCACTGTGCCAGTCATCACACACATCAGCAACACCATCAAAGTCTTGTCCATGTAGTCATGTCTGCTTGTTCCGTTGACATCGTACAACATCACCCATGTAAGTCTATCTTGTCTCAATGTAACAGAGTGGAACCCCAGTAATGTCATATACACCACTGGACCCATGAACCACACAGCTACACAATGCACATTCAAAATCTCATCCATCTCATCTTTCAGCCCCAGTGTCATGAAAGGTATATCATCTAAACAGTTGTCCCATATACAGTAGTTCAGCAAAGATTCCTGCCGATGACCAAATATTTGTCTGCAGTGTCTGAAGCGCACGTCACACTGTGATTTACAACATACCTAATATAGTCAACACCCCAAGAGAACTGCATTGCTGCACATGGCTGAGGGTAGCACGCACACCAAGGAATTGTACCATCTGCAATACGTCGTGTGGCACACAACCATTACTCACTCACTACAATGCTTGCAGTGTAATGTCCCTAAATGATAACAGTGAGCAGATATGCTGGGTATGTCAGACATACACATACCTTTGTCTCTGCAGTGTCGTGTGGCCAAAACACATGTCCCCTTCTGCACCCATATGTCACAGTATGTACCACAAAACCATATTTCACCTCAAAAGTGTTGATGGGGCAGTACTCCTCTTGCCATCTGGGTTTCTAAGCATTTCATTTGAACCCCAAAACCATATTTCACCTCAAAAGCGTTGATGGGGCTGTACCCTTTGCCATCTGCGTTTCTAAGCGTTTCATTTGAACCCCAAAACCATATTTCACCTCAAAAGCGTTGATGGGGCTGTACCCCTTTGCCATCTGCGTTTCTAAGCGTTTCATTTGAACCCCAAAAACATATTTCATCTCCAAAGCGTTCATGGGGCTGTACCCCGTTTCCACCAAATCCACAAAATGTAGGGGTACTGCAACACACACCGATTGGCTAACCAAATCCGTCCCATGCCATATGCACCCATCACACTATTCCATTGCCTTGATCACGCACACACATTGTAGAGCCATACACACGCATCTGGGAAATCAGTGCACAACTGTGCACCAACTGTGAATGTCAGACATCTAACACAAACCTTGCAAGGTGCAACACAATAACCTTTCGTCTCCGCCCCACAGGTGACGAACAGCATGATGCTGGAGAGGGAGACAGCAGCCATCACAGCCAGTCCACAAGCCCTCCACCCGGACTCACGGATGTGGAAGACCTGGACACCTCTTCGGACGAGGGCTCCCGACCAGGCACATCTGGTGTGGCAGGGCGCAACCACTCCCCAGGACCCCTCCTACCCACCAACCCATCTCCCAGGGCTGGTGACCAGTCCCAGGCCCCTGCTGCCACGCTCATTGCGACCACCACCACCGCCGCAACCACCACCACCACCAGGGCCTCCCTGACCACTCACCCTGCGCCAGGGGTGGTACGCACGTCAACATCGACCCTGGGAGCCACAACAAGGCCCCGGGTGACCAATGTGGCGAGTGGGCAGGTCGGTGGCAGCAGTTCAGGTGGGAGGAGCAGGGTCAGGCCAACGCCATCAGAGCCTGGGAGCCAAGCCCTGCCGCAAATCGCCAGAGTCCTTGGGGCCTATGAAGAGGCCCAGGGACCATGGGCCCGGTCAGCTGCCGATACGCGGGAAGTCCTTAGGGTGTTGAGGTCCATGGACGCCCATATGGGCCAATTCGTGACCCGTATGGGCAAACTTGTCGACCTCATGGGCCAGCTAGTGGTGGCGATGAGGGCCCAATCAAGGCCAACCACACCACCTCCGCCACCACCTGCTGGGGCGCAGGGTCATGCAACATCCAGTTCCCCTGCGTCCACAGCGAGTGGGCAATCCTCAGCCACCACCAGCAGCCCACAAACACAACCCCCCCTCCCAAACGTGGAAGGGGTCGTCCGAAGAGGAAACAGGTGTCCAGAGATGACTTCGCACGCTCCAAACGCCAGTGAGTCAGCCAGCCACGGTGGCCATCTACTGCATTCACTTGGACTACTATCCTACCCCACACTGCCATGTGAATGGCATGTGTCTGTCGGACTGTGGACCCAGAACAACATGGGTACACCTTGACCATCACGCGGACATGTCCGTCAACTCATTGTTTCAGCATGCACCACTTTTGTGATCACCTTGCCCACAATCACATGTCACCGCTTAAAATAAATACACCTGGATCACATTCTGTTTCATCTGCTCTGTGTTTAATCAAGGATGTGCAACCGTCACCATGATCAGAAATGCATCTGGAGTGTGGTATGTCGATAGGCCAGGAGAGGCTGTAGGGACCTAGGGGTGAAAAACAGAACAAGAGTCCATTGAATGTGTGTGTCACACACTCATCACACAGTACTTGTCATCAAGTTTAAGCAATGTACACACATCTCACAGAGCAACAGGGCACAATGCAACAGCCACTGTCAGTGGCATACTACCCTGGACATGGACCATTGCCACACAGCACTCAGTGAACAATAGGCCGCCGTGACAATGCACACATACACCTACACAACTACAGCAACATCATCCGTCGCACATGGTCACTCACCGTCAAGTGAAGTAGCGGGCGATGAGCTGCTGACGCTCATTCACTGCTTCCTCCTCTCCACTGTCCTCATCACTGGACACGGCTTGGTCTGCAGGCGGGGGCCCTGGCTGATCACCGTCATCCACTATCAGGGGGATCTGCCTGCGAATCACGAGATTGTGCAGCATGCAGCATGCCACCACTATCTGGCACACCTTCTGTGGGGAGTATGCCAGTGCACCCCCGGTGCGGTCCAGGCATCTGAATCTGGACTTCAGGAGTCCAAAAGTCCGCTCCACCACACGTCTGGTCCTCCCATGTGCCTCATTGTATCTGACATCAGTTGGTGTCCTAGGAATCCATAGTGGGCTCAGCAGCCAAGGCCCGTTAGGTTATGCAGAGTCACCTGGGTGTGAGAAACACAGAGAATCGTTGCAATTCCAACAGGATACAAGACAGCATGTCACACCCAGCACGCTACACGAGTATGCATACTCACCAACAATCCATGCACGGTCCGGTTGAAGATTGGTCATCATTCGTGGGAGGATGCTGTGGCGCATGATGTGCGAGTCATGGGCGGATCCGGGAAACTTCGCACACACGTGTTTGATAATCATGTCCGCCAGGCACACCACTTGCACATTCAGGGAGTGGAAATGTTTCCGGTTCCTATAGATGTGCTCCATGACCTGTGGTGCAACAAGGCCAACATGGGTGCAATCAATTGCACCAACAACGTGGGGATGCGTCCAAGGGCATAGAAAGCACCCTTCACTGCCGCCAAATCACGAGCCCTGGGGAATCGGATGTACCGGTTCCTGTACAGCATCATAGCTGACAGGACATCCCGTAGCACCATGCTGAACATGGGCTGGGACATCCCACCTCCACTGCCCACCGTGTGTTGGAAGGATCCGGTGGCGAAAAAATGCAGTGCCGCCATCACCTTAGCCGTGGGGGTGAATGCTGTAGGATACACCCTGCGAGGACGAAGGTGGGGTTCCAACATTGCACATAGGTGATGCAGGGTGGGTCGGTCCAGACGGAATTTCCGTATAACCTCCACATCCTCCATGTCTGCCAGCAATTGGTAGGGGCGATGAATGTTTGGTCTCCTCCTAGGACAGATGGAAGTGGACACATGTCAATGCAACACACCACATGGCATTTTCACATACACAAAACTAAAATTACTGACAAAGCAATAGAATCACAGAACAGCTGACAAGTAGGGACAGCACAGCTACAATACTCTTACACAGGTCCCCTTACCAATAGCAATGACCACTGACACAAACCATTGCCATGAGCATGCACATGGGGATTTAGGCCATAATAGCTTGAAAGGCATGATGATGATTACAGACTGCATATGTGTGAAGCGGCAACACCACGGCAATATACCTAGCTGCTGTGCCTGACACAGCTTCCGAGGCTGGGTGAGTATGGCACACACCAACAACATAATGTACACAGGCTGAGCGTCCCAAACAAGTGGGTCCTGTTGCACAACGGGATATGAGACAGTCAATGATGTCCCTAGTTCACCCAATGTACAGCACTGTACGTATCACACCTCCAACACACATTGACAGGTGTACACATTGACAACTCCATGACAACACAGATGTTGAATGTAAATACACATCACAAGTGACACGTAACGTTGCACGTGCCAAGTGGGAGATGTACATTGAGAAATATGGCATGTGTGTGCATATGCACATCCCATGCTCCCATGCTAATGTGTACATGATGATGTGCCAACAGACATGTGGGGGCTGAGCACTGGCCGTCAATGCCTATGCACACAGCATGAAGTGGCCCTGTCTGGTGTGGACATGCTCCAACACACAAATCATGGCCACACCTGCAAATGCATGGCGCACATTAAACTGTGGATTCCACATGGCACCAGCGGACTGTACCCGCCATGGACCAGGCCCTTGAGGCCAACTCTAATGGCCCTCGTGGTTGCATCCTGCGTGTTCGACTATAGAGGTAAGCGTACCGGGACAGCTCGGAGCAGGCCATTGTGTGCATTTGAAGTAGGCAGACATGGTACACCAATTGCAGCAGCTTGGACCCACTGAAACAGCACCAGGGGGCTTCATGAGTGTGGGGGGGAGACCGGCATTACCCCAGCTTCCAGGGACTGCTGCCTGGCATCCCACAACAACACCTGCTGCTGCTGCCACATGTCCACCTTCATGTCGACGACTCTGAAGATATGTCCAGGTACACTCACCAGCGAGGAGTTGGAGATCCTGGATTCCGAGCTCCACGCACACTGCCCAAGGCTATTTCTTGCAAAAGTTGTGTGTGTAAGACAACTACAGTGTGTGTGGGAGTGCATGTGGGGGACACACATGTCGTTGATCCGCAGCACTATGAGTCTGAGCCTGTGGCGTTCCAACATGCACTGCTTACCATGCTTACTACAGGTGGAAGCTCTCTGGCGCTTTCCCATGCATGTCCCTCCTGAGTAGTGGTACATGGCATTTCCATGTCAGACATCCAGTGACGCAGCCACTTGGCAATGCAGGACTCAGGGCAGTTATTGCTTGTGTGAATGGCTGGCTGGGTCCCTGCTGGCCTTCTCAGTCTCAGCAGACCTGGGCTGCACATTGACCGCCCAATCCTAGAAGGAAACAACACTGACTGTACAGTGGGTTACATGTGTCTTTTGTACACAACTCTCCGGAAATGCGCAAACTCAGCCCTGTCGATTGAACACTCCAGGCCTTGTGATAGGGATGTGTGTGAGAGATAGTGGCACTGAATGTGACCTCCATTGCGGGGTGAGCCATTCACAGGGCGAGTACGTTGAGGGCTGCGCAGTGTTGGACACAGTGAGTCCACCCACAAAGATGTGTTGCCTTGTGATCTATGTGTTGGGCCACCTGACAATGGATAGTAGATGTGGGCAGACTACACATTGCTCAATGTGCTGGCATCCTGCATGTGAATGGGATGGACAGGTACTGTGTACACACTCCCACCAGCATGCATTCACGTGTGGTGTACACATGCTGTTAGGCCATGTCCGATTACTTCTTGGCTCTGTAACACATCTCTGAGTATTTTGGATGGGTCAGCATCATGCCATTGTGATTGGTGGATGTGGGTGATGATGAGAAGTGTATGAGTGATATTCCAACCCTCCTGTGTACCATCCCTGCAGTTGGAAGTCCTCCAGCCCAAGGCCTTGTGATGAGCCATTGCATTCAAGTTGATGCCTCTGTGTATGTGCAACCGACAGTGCAGCCAATTCCACAAAGGGTGTGACGTCATCTGCCGGATGAGCGACAACGTGTCGAAAACGAATCGGGGGATGCCCCCTCGTATTGTCAGGTTAGCACGGCGCTGCATTTCACCACTAATGGTCTGCATCTTGACAGTCACACTGCCTGTGCCGGATGCACGTTTGTAGGGGCCTCAGCAGCAAGCAAGTGTACAGTATTGTGGGATGGTGTCTTTTGGTGTGAGAGGCAGCATGTGTCCACAGCCTACCCATAATCTGGGTAATGTGATGTTTGTTGTGTGATGCAGTGGGTTGTAAGTGTACTCTGTGCTGGGTGCATCTGACATGCAGATGTAATTTGAGCACTCTGCATTGTCAATGCATTCAGAGTCGTAGCCCTCAGGAACAACCTGTAGTAGGCTGGAGTGGCAATTCACATGTATGTTTGAGGCACTGTGCCTACTCTGATTTCGTTCGGACATATGTGTGCGATGCCTCATCTCATATTCCTGGTACTTACACATCCGGCACACTGTGCAACAGTAGTTGTGCTCGTGCGAACGACAGGTGAATGGCATGGGCTCATGACCATTGTGGACTGTCATGTTGCAGTCTGTGTGAGTGGTGTCCCATTCTGCTCCATGCAGGTATGTCCTTGGCCTAATTACGTAGTGGTCATCCTTGCCACCATCAGGACAGTGGGTGTGCACACAGCGATTTGTGGCTATGGTCGCAGGGTGACACAGGCCGGGTGTTGTGCTATGTGCACAACACATGTGCCACTTATTAGCGGCTTCATTTTCTGTACGCCAGCCATTACGTGTTGATTGTGGTGGCTGTATACAATTGCACAGGTATCGTGCAACATGTGGATTTGGGAATGTTCTGTGCTGCTTCCCTTGCACATGTCTGTTTAATTGATGCCAAATGAGTGAGGCCACCTCGCTCTCTCTCATGTGTTATCTCCCGTGGGTGCTGAGGGACAGGGGACGGTCAACAGTGGTGAGGCATCGGATGAAGCAGCTGCACAGGAGCTGAGTGAGACAGATGTGACCAGCGCCTCGGAGGGGCCAGACGTGTGCTGGCTGAATCACAGGCCGAGACGGCAATTTCGGCGTCATCTGAGGACAGAGGTGATGCATCCATTTTTGCTAGCACAGGGGACGTGGACTCTGGCTCCTCTTCAGCCACGCCCGCCCTCCCATCTACTTCCACTGGTGCAACACGTGTCGGCACAAGGATGAAGGATAGGGTGTCCTTCACACCAGGCACAGCTGCCCCTGCACATGTGACCCCTGCTGCCCTCAGTGCTGGGTCTGTTGAGCTTGTGCGGCATCTCTGCGTGGGGCAGACAGCTCTCCTCAATTACTTCATTGCCCATGACATCACCTTGACGCATGTGACATAGTTCATGTAGGGCCTACATGTACGCGTGGGTGGGCTACACCAGACTGTCCAATGGTTGTCCTCCCCAGTCAAGGTGGGCCTTCAACTGGGCCAATCTCAGGCTGACATTCCTGACCCTTTCTCCACCCCCTGGAAAGAAGCACATCTGACAACAGCAGGGCACGAGTCCTAAAAAAGAAGTTGGGGGACGCTGATGTCACGACAGGAAGTGACATCACGAAAGGTGGCTTGCACCGTCAGACTCATTGCCTCCCCTCGCTCACCCCTTATATGCGATTGCATCGGAGAAGCCAGCGCGTGAGCAGCAGCTCCGATCTCGCCCCAGAGAGGCCAAAGAGTGAATGTGTGGCTGCATTTGCTCCAGTTATCGAGCTTGCGGTAAAATAAGTGGGGGGACGCAGTCCACCCACGTGGTACCCCGACTCGAGCCCTGGACAACAGTGACGATGTATGACAGTCTCCGGAGTCCGGATACACCACATGCAACACACAGAAGCTGTAGCTGCCCTAGCGGGCCAGGCCGCAAACACCATCCCAGACGAAAGGTAGACCCACCCCGGCACGCATAGTCATTACATCCGCTGCCATTGACAAGGAACCCATAGAGTGAGATATGGTCCTCAGGGTGACGGGCCTCCAAGTAATCCCCCGCCAACAAGTGTCATGCAACTCACACATATCGCAAAGCCAATAGGACACTTTGCCTGCACACCAGGGCTCGAGTCGGGGTACCACGCAGATGGACGGCGTCCCCCCACTTATTTTACCGCGAGCTCGATGACTGGAGCAAAGGGAGCCACACATTCACTCTTTGGCCTCTCTGGGGCGAGATTGGAGCTGCTGCTCACGCGCTGGCTTCTCTGATGCAATCGCATCTAAGGGTTGAGCGAGGGGCGGCAATGAGTCTGATGGTGCAAGCCACCTTTCGTGACGTCACTTCTTGTCGTGACGTCAGCGTCCCCCCACTTCTTATTTAGGACTTGTGCCCTGCTGCACACTGAGAATGTGTCGCCTGCGAGATGTGACCAGGAGAAGGGCCCCATGACCTCCCACCCACCAAGCTCCACTGCCATCCCGTGCCCTGGGTAGCCTGTGCAGGTGGACAATGTAGGGGGTACACCTGGAGGACAGGGGATGTAAGTGCCTTGGCAAGGGCCTGGCAGACGCACAGCAGTATCCAGCATGTCCTTAGAGGGAGGGCTAACGTCTACACCTGATGCAGCATTGATCGTGTGCCCGCCTGTTGTGCCCACACGAGTTCACATTCATCCCCAGACAGGTAGGCTTTCCAAATACCCAACACAGTGGAAATCTACCCCTCCGGAATCCTCACCACACAGTCTGTTACAACACTGCATGAGTGCACTCTACCCGTGCCACCCACCCACCTGGGCCAAGCAGCCCTCCCGCTTCGCATGCCACATGTGTGTCTTCCACAGTTGTGCTTCTCTCTCAGGGGCGGACCTCCAGCTGTCCCGTAGCACACAGACAGCACTGAGTCGGACTGGCATCCTGTTTGAATGGTAGGCACCCTCACACAACTACCTGTGACACAGTGGTGGCTGTAATGGCTATTGTGACTGCCATGGCAGTGTTGCTGGGCATGGCAGGGTACACTCACACACATTGCATACGCAGCTTTTCGTATCACTACTCTGCACATCGGACTGGCCACTGTCCCTGGTGTTGAACAATATTGCCGCCTGTCTATGTAACCTGTGACTGGATGCTGTTGTTCCTGTAGTCGGTTGTGTCTGTGTAGTTGCTGATTGCAGTTGTTTCTGTGTGTGCATAGTTAAGTGAGGCACATGCCGTGTATGGTACCTCAACAATTGCAATGTCTGGTCTCACATTCCAATGTATTTTACACGTGGCAGGGACTTCACTTCTTTCAGACTCTGCTACTTGTGTGTGTGATGAAGAAGTATTTTTGTGACACGGATTGTCTGCATGTATTTGGTGGTGTTTCTGCAAAAATGTATACGTGTCATGTTTGCGGGCAAGCAAAGCACAGGGTGTGAGTCTTGCCACAGGATGACAGGTAGCATGTGCAGAGTGTGCGTGTATGTGTGAGCTTACTTTCTGTGTGGCCAGCAGTGTAGGTGTATGTTAATCTTGTGATGAACATTGAGCCTGGGCACACGGCTTACTTTCAATGTGTGCATTTGGGAGGTGTAGGTATGTGTGGTGTGAAGGGTGTGACTTTAGGGTAGTGTTGGTGTGTGTGTGTGCGCTCTGGCAATGTTGACTACACACATGTGTTACCCAGGGCCATGGTGGGTGTTTGTATCCGTGTTCAGATCTGTGGATGTGAGCACATGTGTGTATTGTATGTTGCACAGTGTGCAGTGTGTCCTTGCAGTTCAGGATGACTCCTACTTGATATGTTTTGGACATTGTGGGTCTGCAGGGTGTGTGACTGTCAAGATTGTGCCTTGTTTAATTGAGCATGTATGTGAATTTCTGCAGTTCGTACTCACTGTGCAGACCTGCCCACCCACACTGATATCGTGTGTGTGTTTTGTCATGCATTGCTGTAGCATGCTTCTTGCATGCCTCCTAATTTTGCTTGATGACTGTGATGTCAGACTGTGAAGGTAATTGTACACATATGTAGGACTGTGCTTTGTAGTGACCAGTCCGTCAGTGTTAATGTGATGATCTGTTGGGCCACGTCAGAGTCTGACAAGCCAAGGCCCACGACCTCTGGTATTTCACTCGGTCCACTGTGACGGCAACTCATATGCATTGACATCCAATGAAACTAGACTACATGGTCATCTCACGACTCTCGTGTACTTCACACACTCTCATCCTCTCTCATTCGTACTTGTCTTCGATAAATAATTCTACATAGTCACATATTTGCGTCAAGGCATGTATTTGAACTTACTTCCTCTGTGATGCAGTATAGTGGACACTACTGGCAGCAAAATGCATGTGGAGGATATACTTAGCATGATTACACATACAAAAGGGGGTACAGGTAGATGTGATTGGTTGTTGACTGTGGAATGAAGGCTTCATAGTTACAACTGCCTTGCCCTTGCTATGCTAAAGTACATTTGCTCATTACTGAAGAGCTCTAGACTTTGACACAGACAGTATTCATTTTGCCTACCAGACAGCTTGACATCATAGGCACAGTACATCTCAGTTCCATGGTACGGGATTACTACAATAGTGACTCCGACACACCTGCGTCAGAGGTGACATCAGAGCATGTGCCTACATCCATGCAGCAGCGTCTCACAGGTTGTTGCTATGTGGTGGCTACTGAACATGACACAATAACTAGGGTCATGTTGTAGGGGGTTGCATTTGTTGTCCATGCAAAAGTCCTGGCACGGAAGTACAGACGATGGTGAGGTGACAGTTCTCACGTAATACAGCAGACAGATAAGTGTGCTCTGACAGGTGCATGTGTTCAGGTGCGCAGAATACATATTATAGCATAGTTGTTCGTGCAGTATTGGCCATGTGGTTACTGTACACAAGTCCCATACCTCTGCCTCCCCTGTTCATGCAGAGACACGGGATATGGTGAGGAACAGAGTGCATGTCCCGGAAATGTCCGATGTCATGGCAGTGGAGTTGATGGTAAGGTGTTTGTTGCAGATTGTATGGTATAGTTGTTGTACAGCTAACTGCCCACTCCGTGCGAAAGCCAAGCATAGGTACGGTGTTGAACATCAATGTTCAATTGGGGGTATTGAGTCGGGGACCGATGAATTGACAAGTTGTCAGGTATGCGATACCTTCCAGCAGGGCATCCATGGCATTGGTGGTAAACATGGATGCCATCCAATAAAGCGGATGGTGGCTAGCAACGTGTTCATCGTAAGTTGTCCCTTGTAGAAGCCTGATGGGACATGTTGGATGACATTCGATGAAACTGTGATCCAGAATACGTTGTGTGGAGGCACACTGGTCCCATTGCAGTGTGTGTCCGATTGCAGCCACATACGCCATGCCCCCATACACTGAACAGATCCTGTTGTGGGCGTCCAGGGGTGCAAACAGGTGTACCAAGTCCGCCTTTGGACATGCCGGGTTGGAGAGACATAAATCCACAGGACAGTGGAACGGACACCTCCGACAGTAGAAAACGGGGATGACGCAGCTGAACATTGCAATGCGGTAAGTTACTCGGTAACTTACGTTCAGCATAGCCAGATTTTCACAGCCCACTAGCTGTAGCAGGCTCTCAATGTACAGCTGCATCTGTCCGGCGTAGTTGGGAAGCAGTGGTGCAACAGCCATTTTGCTACAGGGTGATGTGGTGGCGTGCTCCGGCTGCCTGTGCAGTCAGCAGAGTGCAACCTCCGACGATGCTGGGAATTCTGGAATGGATGTACGGCGGCAGGACTTGGGTTATAGCTTGGGCGGAGGACACAGGACCTCATCCCACATGCTTCAATGAATGGTCAAGGCCAGTGGTGTCTGACTCTTTCAAGATTACTTGCATTTGACCCACATGGAGGAGTGGTATAATTTTGTTTTGTGTTATTATCTTTCTTTCATGTTGGGCGCTATCTGCCAGTGGACGGTTTACTCTGCATGGCTCTGTTTGGCTTCTTGTTGGTACAATGGCTCCATTCTCCTGCATAAATTGTTGCATTGTAATTTCAGAGTAGGAATGGAAGGCCATTCAGTGCTATCTGCTCTCCCGTGTGTGGGCGGGACACTGCGTTTCCGCTATACATTGGGGCTTCTGTGTGGGTGTAGTAATTGGAAACACCTGTTCTCAGGCAGCAGGGTTTTTCAATTTTGTACATTGCATGGCTTGATATTGCGAGCAGGATGGTATAGGTATTTTTGGATGAGACTGGATGTGCCTTTTACGGACAATGTCCATATTCTGCGCTGTTATGTAGCAGCCGCCGTGTGCTTCTCCATTTTTTGCCCACAAGGATGTGTCCTATTTTGCCATCACATTACTCCCCTGTTCGGGACACTTGTGTGACATCAAGTTGACAACTGTGAGTTGTCGGTTGGGGACATGATTTTTAACTCCAGTTAATAAAATGTAATTAAGCAATATTGATGTATATTTTCATTGTCCGTGGCGCGTTCACTCCTAGGTGGTGCATCAGGTAGAGCACGGGGATGGCCTGGAGTGCAGGATTCATCTCTGGGTGGGCCGCCTTTTTAGTCTCCGTGCTGAACAGTCTGGTTTCCGCCTTGGTATCTCGTGCAGTGTCTCTTTGCCGGTGAGGCTGTTTGGTTGTGGCAGCGTAATTTGTACGCCGGGCGGTACGTCATTTCGTCGGATGGTGTGCCTCCATTGGCTCGCGCCGCTACGTAGACGGGCGCACTTTGATGGCGGGCGGCGTCGCAGGCTTACGGGCGGTGTTTGCCTGACTTTTCACATCCTAATTTTGCGGGCGTGTGGGCCGTTGCTGGCGGACGGTAACTAGCGGTTTTTGCCTCCGACAGCACGGCGGTTGTGCTTCCGCCCGACATCTTAATGGGCCCCTTAGTTTGCATACATTTATTAGTTAATGGAATTTTTTTAGGAAAAGATCATTTTATGATATAATCACATTTTATAACACAAGTATTAATATTTTGATATACGAAACATATTATTTTATTATTTTAGAACAGTTGTTGGAAAATTATAATATATTTATACAATTAATATAAAAAAATTGCATATATATACGTAACAAAGGATTGTATATTTAATAATTATTTAATATTGTAACATTATAATGCTGTAGTGAACATCCTTTAACATTTTGAGAAAATAATAACTTTATTACATGTAATTAAAATTTTAATTAATATTATTAGTATATAAAATATTAATAATATTAATTATTACATTGTTGCATTGCATGACAATATTTTTTTAAACAGGTAAGTTTAATTTTACATTTGTACGTAATTGATATGTATTTTTAATATTGAATATAATTTTAAAAATACATATATAATCATAATAATAATAAATATATTTTTATATTAATTATTATTATAACTTTACAAAGTATAGTAAGATATAAATTAATTTTTAAATATACAGAAAAAATTGTACAATCTAAGAAAAATATATGTAACGTTTACACTTTACTATAATGCATGTTTTTAACGTTATTCATTTTTTTTTATTTATTTAAGCTGCCATTTTTATTTCACAGGGACTATTTTGTAACCGCGTAATGTTATTTTGGGTCATTCAGGACCGGAGAAGCTCGCGGTTGGAAGCTGCGTCGCGTCGAGCAAGGTAAGGGGAATTTTAATTATTTTATCTAACTTAGGGGGTCATTATGATGGTGGGCGGATCGCCCCCACCGGGCCGGCGGTAGTCACCACCAGCCTGGCGGGGGCGATCCGCCCGCCATCCACACAGCAAAGACCCCCCGCCATATTATGATGGCTGGGGGGTCCGCGGCGGATGGAAAGACCGTCCGCCGCTTTTCTGCCGGTCGACGAGTCGAAAACAAGGTTAATATGGTGGCGGTGTCTGCAAGACACCGCCATCCATATTACGATGCCTGCGGAGATCAGCCTTTCCATGGCGGCGCCATGGAAAGGCATACGGTCTTCGCTGTTGGGGGCCCGTAGCGGGCCCCCAGGAGGTTGGGGGGGTGGAGGGTGCACATGGGGGGTACCTGTGGTACCCCCCTGCATTTGTATGCACAAGGTGGCAGGCACCGTGCGGTGCCTGTCACGTTGTGCATGCAAATGTACGACGAGCATTCACAGCATTGTGGAGGGCGGTGCGGTGAGCACCGCCCACCACAATGCTGTGAATAGGGCTTGCCACCGCCACGGTGGCGGTGGCATCCTAATATCATGTGCGGGACCGCCGCACCCCTTGTGGACGGTCCCGCATTTCGCTGCGGTGGCGGGCGGACTTTCTCCACCCGCCATCGTAATGCTGCCCTTAATACTTATGTTTTAGTCTAGTTAGGATGTATATATTGTATTTATTGTTAGGTCGTCGCGTTTTTGGTGTGCTGTAGGTGTTAGTTATATTTTAGTGAGATGTCGTGAGTTAGTGTTTGAGGCCTAGTGTAGACAGACAATAATATGACTAAATATGTGTTGTTTTGTTAATATAAATTAATGTTATTGTATTTAATGAATGTATTTGGGTGTATTTGTGTGGGTGGGTATGCTTTCGACATTTTTTGCAGGTTACTTTTAATCGATGTTAGGTTGGAGAGAAAGACGCGTTTTAAAAAAAAAAAGAAGTGTGCATTAGTTGGTTCAACTAATATTGTTGTCACACTTTCTTTTATTTTTCGGGATTTCCTGGAGCGACTTTTATATTTTTATATCTTTTCGGGTTTTTGAGGGTTTCGACTACTTGGATTTGTCGAGGATGGATTTATATTGGACCTGTTGGATTTTTGCATTTTTTGGGGGCTTTTTTTACATTAACATGGATTAACAGACAGATGCAAGGATTATTACTTGTTGGAATACATAGACCGTAAGTCTATTTTTTGTATTAATTTGGGTGGGAAATGTTGTTATAATTAATTGTGATATATAGTATATTTTGATAAATATTATTTAATTGTAAATATATTTTTTCTTAATTAAAAAAATATATATGACAATTAATTAATATTTGTGAAAATATAATATTAATATATGTGTGTAAAGTGTTTGTTTTGTCAACGGAAAAATTTATAATAGCTGTGGAAATGTAGTTTATAATATGCTTTTGGCTATTAGGGATAGGTACTCTAGGCCTCTTGTTGATGGGTATAGGGTAACCTGACTTTGGAGTAGCTCAAACATTTTTTAGTTGCTTAGTTAATTTTGGACATATTTGAGTTACAGATTGTTCCATCCGTAATTCTTGATAGCTTTGTTCTTTCTGTATAGATTGTAGTAGTTTTTGTAGGGTAGGTTTACTCTCTGCTTGTTGTTGCTTGGAAGGCATTATGCCATCCTTCAACACTATTATTTGTTTTGGCTTCTTTGTTTAAGGTACTTAGGTACACATTCCACCAAGGAATGTGGAACTTAGGTTGCCTTCTATGCCCTGATCTATGTAGTCTTCCCACCCAGGTGTCCTCAAAGTAGTCTAGGAGTGGGATTAATTTGTCTTCGTTCCTTTTGTAATAGGGGCTCTCTATTAGAATATTGTAGTGCTCTGCTACATCAGTTACAGGCACATATGCTAGTGCTATTAGCTTTTTAATTTGGTAGGCGAAAGTACTGTCTGTAGCATATTGTACACTTAGGGGCCGATTCCGATCCGGGTCGGAAAGCGTTCCGACCGACACGGACCGGGACTGAAGTCCGACCGACTCGTACAGGCGCAGTCCGACCTGGCAAGTACGATGCGTCCCGGTCGAAATCCAACCGACTCGCACGGAATCAATCCGGACTGACCGAAACGTACGGAAAACAGTGCCCCACTCGGAAACGGACCCGAAACCTTCCGACCGACACGGAACGGCTATAGTTCCAACCGACACGAACACGCACCGTACAACTTGCCAAGTACGATGCAATGCGTCGTGGACGAAAGCGAGTCGCACGGAGTCCAAGCCGTACAACCGATTCGTATGGAACAGAGAGATTGGCAAGAAAAAGAGCCCGTCGCGACCAGCGCGTACGTGAAACATGCAACATAGCACAATGTCAGTGTGACCGGCTCGGATCACCCCGCAAGTGACGCCACAGGCATACGACCCGGTCAACTGAACGTCTCCGTCAGGCCCTAAAGAAATCATGGACTTGACACAGAAAAAGGCCAAACAGGCAGTTATAAAACAAAAAAAATTCAATATTCAAACCAAGACACACCCACAACTCCACCTATCAAAAGGGCAAAAATCAAGACCATGATCCTCAGCAAATCACACAGACCTGCAAACAGACAACACCACCACAGAGACATACAGCCACAACCTACACACTACACACCACTAGCACCACACAATAAGCACACTCACAGACACCCAGCCATACACATACTCACCAACACTCACTAACACACCCACCCATCCATCTCCACCACCACCCATCACCATGCCCCCAAAGAAGAATCCAAAGTTCACAGACAGTGAGTTGGAAGTCATGGTAGATGAAATCATCAGAGTAGAGCCACAGTTATTTGGCTCCTTGGTCCAACAGACCCCCCTATCCCAGAAAAGCAAGATGTGGGCAAGGATTGTCGACAAGGTGAACGCACTAGCACCTAGCATGCGCACAATGGACGACATCAGGAACAGGTGGTACGACATACGCAGGAGGGTCAAGAAACTCATCGGCAAAGAACATGCCCTGAGCCAGTGCACTGGTGGCGGTCCCCCTGCCAAACCGGTGCATTTCACTTCCTGGGAGGAGAAGGTGCGGGCCATGCTCCCACCAGTTGGCCTCCATGGATTGCCTGGAATACCAGAGCCTGGTGAGTACACAAACAACTATTCCAAATTGTGATGTAATAGCAATCCGCACCCACAGACATTAATGTCAGGGGGACAGAGAAAACATTCACTGTCATCAAGCCACAGCAACCTAAAGATAACTATCCTCTCATGTGTATGCGACCTAGAGAAACACAATACCTGCAATGTCCCAGTAACATGTACCTAGGCCAATACATGTACAAACCCACTGACAAATACACCAGGGATTTGGCCCCAAACACCACCAAACACCGTCAGCCATCATGCTACCACAGTTACACACACTCCCAGGGAAGCGGAGTCACATGAAGGAAGGTTTGGTGTGCCGGGAAGGTGGGTGTAGCTGAAAGCATGATGGGATTTGTAGTCACAGCCCATAGTCCCCATCCCACATGTCCCAGGAATACCCCCATGCACCATGCTCACCTCACAGGGAGTGGCAAAGTACTGCCAAGATTGCTGAAACTGGGCTCTGGTGTGGGGAGCACAAGGCCTTGCTGGGACTTGGGCTCCAACAAACACCAGGACACCACTGTCAGACAACTTGAACATGTACTTAGACTCACTGTCATGGAAGCATGGCCCATGGTGGCCTATCTGGTCCAGGGGAGGAGGAGTGCAACCTCAGACTACATCTCCCAGCAAGCCCTGTCACACACACCCCTCCCACCAACAACAAATAACACACCTGGGATAAAGCACAACCTGAGACTCAAGGTAAATCGACTTCCAAGATGCCTGACACTGGGCCCTGGGGGGAGGAGCAGCAATCCATGGTGGTAATTTGTGTGCCAATGCAGATTGTAACTACAAACATACCTGCAATGTAACAGGAAAGATCCCCATTCACAAAAGTCACTAAACTGAGAACAAACACACAGCAAGGCAATGGGATCCAAACACCAGTCACATGCAGCAGCCATCTTGTCAGCACACATTCAATACCAGGAAAGCTGAGTCACAGGAAGGAAGCATGAGTCTGCTGGGAAGGTGGGTGGAGTCAAATGCATGATGGGAGTTGAAGTCACAGCCCATAGTCCTCATCACACATATCCCAGGAATACCCCCATGCACCATGCTCACCTCACAGGGAGTGGCAAAGTACTGCCAAGATTGCTGAAACTGGGCTCTGGTGTGGGGAGCACAAGGCCTTGCTGGGACTTGGGCTCCAACAAACACCAGGACACCACTGTCAGACAACTTGAACATGTACTTAGACTCACTGTCATGGAAGCATGGCCCATGGTGGCCTATCTGGTCCAGGGGGGAGGAGGAGTGCAACCTCAGACTACATCTCCCAGCAAGCCCTGTCACACACACCCCTCCCACCAACAACAAATAACACACCTGGGACTAAGCACAACCTGAGACTCAAGGTAAATCGACTTCCAAGATGCCTGACACTGGGCCCTGGGGGAAGGAGCAGCAATCCATGGTGGTATTTGTGTGCCAATGCAGATTGTAACTACAAACATACCTGCAATGTAACAGGAAAGATCCCCATTCACAAAAGTCACTAAACTGAGAACAAACACACAGCAAGGCAATGGGATCCAAACACCAGTCACATGCAGCAGCCATCTTGTCAGCACACATTCAATACCAGGAAAGCTGAGTCACAGGAAGGAAGCATGGGCCTGCTGGGAAGGTGGGTGGAGTCAAATGCTTGATGGGAGTTGAAGTCACAGCCCATAGTCCTCATCACACATATCCCAGGAATACCCCCATGCACCATGCTCACCTCACAGGGAGTGGCAAAGTACTGCCAAGATTGCTGAAACTGGGCTCTGGTGTGGGGAGCACAAGGCCTTGCTGGGACTTGGGCTCCAACAAACACCAGGACACCACTGTCAGACAACTTGAACATGTACTTAGACTCACTGTCATGGAAGCATGGCCCATGGTGGCCTATCTGGTCCAGGGGGGAGGAGGAGTGCAACCTCAGACTACATCTCCCAGCAGGCCCTGTCACACACACCTCTCCCACCAACACCAAACAACACACCTGTGTGAGGCACGGAAGTGCACGTTTCGCAATGTCCATGTAAGTCAATTAAACTATACATGAGCTGTCCATGCACACAGCTCTACGTGCACATAAAACGCATCAGGTTATCAGGACAATGTTCCAAACCTACATTGGCATCTGCCTGTGATAACTGAGGACAATGCTATGCACATACACTCATCATGAAGCATAGTACCTATTTTAATGTGTGTGATACGTTGATGTGTGCTGAACCACAACATACATTGTGTGTCTCTTCCACCCACAGGGGCAGATGGGGAAACTGCAAGAACAGACGAGGAAGATTCCCAGTCCCAGACTCTGGTTGACACAGAGCTGGCCGGTGTGGATGCCTCTCACTCCTCTGACGATGACCACGAACAACCTGGACCCTCCGGTGTGGATCAGCGTGCAGCAGCAGTAACATCTGCACCCCCTGCCACCACTTCTGCTACATCTGACAACACCCAGATGACCCCTACTAACAACGACAGACCAAGCCAACCCAACACCGAGGGCACAGCAACACAGGGCACCCTGGAGGTGGCTGCCAATACCACCAGTGCCATCACAGGAGGAGGCCCAGTGTCGTCTGTGCCTGCAACAGCAGGATATGCTCGTGGGGGTAGGGGTGGTGGGAGTGGGGGCAGGCTGAGGCCACGTCATGCCCATGGTGCTGCACCCCAAGCTGATCCCCAGTTGGGACGCATCATAAATGCGTACCAGCAATGCACCGGAGACTTTGGCCAGGTTGTGGGGCACCTCAGGGACATTAAACAACAGCAGGCTGAACATCATGCCAGATTGGACGCACACATGTTGCGGGTGGAGACACACATGGCCCGCATGGAGTCCAAGATGGACAAGTTGGATGATGTCACGGCGGTGCACAGAGACATACTTGGATGCCTACGTCAGATTGCAAACAACATGGCCCCACCTCCCTGTGTGCCCACTACATCAGTTGCTAATAATACAAACAGAGGGTCCCTGGGTATCCAAATAGAGGGAGAGGGAGGCAGGGAACAAAAGCACAAAATCAGAACAGAACCTCTCCCTATTACGAATTACAATAGGTATAAATCCTACAATGCAAGCACAATCATTGTCCCAAATTTTGCTAAAAAAAAATGTTCTTCTTCCATTTATATCAAAACATTTTCTTTATTATTTTATATACTTTTCATATAATTCATTTGTATAAAATTCTTTATCTGAACAAAATTGAAATGACACATAGCCCCACAAAGGTAGAAAACACACATGAACCCTATCATACATACCAACATCAGTCATACACATACACTCATGTCAAGGACACAGCTACAACATCAACGATCCATAAAGATACATAACAAGACAAATAATGAAAGCAAACAAAACACAAAAACATAAATTCCTAAAGCATATCAAAACAACTAACTAACAGAGCGCCGACGCGCGTTTCGGAGTGGAATTAGACCAACAATTCCTTCGTCAGGGCGCAAAATTGTGAATAACTTGGTGGTATTATAGCCATCCGATGATTCTTGGCATTTGAGTACAATGTACAATGTGGGGCTCCTTATCACAATGTGAAGTAGTTTAAATCAAAAATCTAAAAGGGACAATGAAAATATACATCAATATTGCTTAATTACATTTTATTAACTGGAGTTAAAAAGAAAGAAAAAAATGGAGGTTTAAAAGAAGAAACACCAAGTGTACAGATAATAAGGGTGCTGAATTAGTGACCCAGTGATGAGAAATAGAGAGAGATTACAAAGTACTATTTTCTAATTTGCAAGAAAAAGGAGAAAGGAAGAAAGAAAAAATGAGAATAATTGATATAGGGATGAAATAGATAGACTTCCTCCACCTTCCAAACAGAAAAATTAGAACCAATACACAGGATACTCACTGGACATATAAAATCAGAATAACAACAATCCCAAATGACATATAATTCAAACGTCCATCTTCTGATTCAGAAGTACTAGAAGAAGACGGCAAGATGAGTAACCACATTTTAGGGGGGTCACAAGCCCAAAAAATATATAAGAATATGGAAAAGACTATGATAAAAAATATCACAGAAGAACTATATGTTGTTCAATAGTTCTACTAGCTAAATAGCAGAAACAAAAATACTGTCGTTTAGATAAACACCTAGATATGAGGACAAGATGTATAGAATAATCCTTAAATAAAAGGACTAAATACCAAAAATCAGAAGAACAGAATAAAGACCCTTACCAATAGAGGAAATTCAGATGTAACTTTACAACAAAGATCCCTGGAAATGCACATACGATTTCAGAAAAGATAAAAGGATGACGTCAGACTTCATACGAACTGAAAAAACATGTAAGGTAAATGAAAACAGAGAATGAATACAGATGGTCTAATTAACAAAAAGTTAATAAAGCTAGCTACCACCAACCGCCATGCTCTAGCATGGAGGAAATGGAGGATAGAATAAAGTGGGAGCATATACCTCATATACTCACGAAGGGCAATATCGGTAATAATTAACAGGAGGGCGGCTGGCTTTAGTTCAATTCCCCAAATACATTTATGGCTGGTGCTGAAAAAAAGGAAAGATAAAAAGAACAAAGTGAACGGGAAGTGGAATGGCGCTACAGATTAGAATGGCACTGCAACTAGATCGAGGAATCGAAGTAACAGCAGTGATAAACCTGAAATATAACTAGCCCAAAAATAGATCCCCACCTTAAGTCGAGGTCAGATCTAACTAAGACCCAAAATAAACACAGCTATGGAAGTCTCAATCCGATACTAGAAGGGATCTAATTCAATACAATAATTGGAAAAAGCCTAAAGGCTTACGTCCACGTACCTTCATGTAACAAACAAGCCGAGCGATGTTCAATCTATGCTGACGTCATATCCGGTTAAACCGGACAGGGATGGTCTCTGCCGAAGTCAGAGTCAACACCACCCAACATAGGCGCGGTACGTAAATACGTTTTACGAGACCAACCGCACCTGAATCCACTGGCTAATGGCAGGGAGAATATAGTGCGCAACGTAGGCTAATGTGTATCACACATAAAGACGGGCGCCATATTGAAAGAGCAGTCGAATCAACTAAAATCATATTAGTATAAAGAAAAATATAAACCAGGACAAAATAACTGAATCTACATATGAAAAGATCTAGGCGCTATTATTGAGGCGTATCAATCTCAGAGGCCATAAACTTTAAAAATACAAACGAAAAAAATAAATAAAAATTCCACGGACCTATACACACGGACTGTTACTAGAATTAAAGAATACAATTACAAAAAAGGAAATATCAAGAAAAGATCGATGTGCAAAAACAAAAAATAAAGGATCTACAAAATGGGCGCCATGTTGGAAGTATAGATCTACTGTTCCAAGGAGCTGAAAGGAGTGAGACTCCCGAGAACAATAAGCGTCATGATAAAGATTAAAAACCTATGGTGCCAGAGTATATGAGAATCTACAGGAGGGAGGAGTATAGACCAACCCTATGAAGAAGATGAACAACTGTCTGGTGGGAAAAAAGTATATACACAAGCCTAACCAAAATTCTGAACTATACAGCTAAACTGAAACCTATTGAAAAGAAAGATACATAAGGATAAAATTTACAATAGGGCATTTTGCCAGGGTAAGTATTCATTAAGCCCCGTTGTTACAGTTTGCAAAGTATATATCCAAAAAACCTCTCTTTTGGCTCTAAGGCCATTAATGTTGTTGTTATCTTTAGGGTTGTGTACTTTTTCCAAAATAATCCATCTGAGGTCTGATTCAAGATGTTTTTTGTCTTGCCAATGTTCCACAAGAGGGTCCCCTCTTCGTTTGTTTCTTATAGCAGATTTATGCTCACTGAACCTAGTTCTAAATTCCCTTCCTGTCTCTCCTACATAGCCCATGTAGCAGGGGCATACAATCAGGTAAACCACGTTGGCTGATCTGCAATTAGTCATTTGTTTAAAATGAAACTTTCTTTTGCCCCATTGCAGTTCATTTGATACCATAGCTGAGCTACACGCATGGCAACTACCACATTTGTGAGTACCACTTATGGGTAGGTTGCCACTGATGGATTTCTGAAGGAATTGAGTATGAGAATCAAACTTAGATTTGACTAGTATGTTCCTGAGATTTCTGTTTTTGCGGAACGCAAATATCGGTCTAGGTATGGAATTAGATGAATCTCCCGAGTTCAAAATACTACATCAGTTGCCACAACATCTGCAACTGCCACAGGTAGGGAGGTGGACTCTGACGGAAACTCCAGCGCACCGCCCTAGCCTACACCTGAGGGACCCCCCCCAAAGAAGACGAGGGGTCGTCCAAAGAAGGACAAGTGAGAGGCAGCTGGCCATGCACATCCCCAGGAAGTGAACACCTGTTCCTGATGTCCACCATTGTGTGCAAACCCTTCACCTTGTCGACTGTCCCCAACTCTCCCACATGTGATGGAGTGTCTGATTTGAACCAATGGATCTAATGACTGTGGACTTTACTCTGGTAATTTCATCTACCAACACTACCAACTCCCCTGTGAACTTAGGATTCCCATTGCACTGTACAGAACTTCATGTCACCTACATCATTCACACACATGGATGTAAATAAACACCTCAACTCACACTTGTAGCCTCTGTGTTAAATTTAACCGGGTTTGTCACATATAGGTGATGACATGCTAAAGTAAGACTGTGCCGGAAAACCACTAGAGCAATCTAAACACTGAAATGTGATTTATGTTGACGTGACACATATGAGAGGTACACACTACTAGGTCAACACAACACGAATTCACCATGGCCATCAGATTCTTTGCCTCAGACATTGTGAACTGCCAGTACACACAAATGCTGAAGCAGTGGCAATCAGCCCACAGGTCCAGCATGCCAAAGATTGTCAGATGTATTGACACAGAGGAAGCACACCACAAACTGGTGCGCACCTTTATTATACATTCACAACAAGTAAACTAAACATCAGATGCAAGGTACCCTCACATGACAGTGATCAAAAAGTAACCAAGAATGGCAGACATGCCAGCACAGGGGTGTGTGGGATGATGCATCCGGGAACCATGAAAGGTTGCACTCTGTGACCGTATTGTGCGTTTCAGAGGTTACATGTCACCAGACAACAGCCAATGGACCCTGTGAATGACAGACATACAACAGTATTGAAATCACTAAATCACTGCATACATCTACAATACACATTACAAACACTATTTCAAAGAGTTGTGAAAAGATCCGAAGATTCATGGCAACACTGATTGGGAGGACATACTAACTCAAGGGACACATCAATGCAACAATCATGACACGTAGCATGCTGAAACACATATGCTCTCACAGTGCACAACACAGACACATTTCAGGTGATGCAAGAATTGTTGACAACACATCACTGTATACTCACAATTAGGAGAAGAAGTTGTTGATGAGCTGAGTCCGGACATCCCCTCACCCTCATCGTCACTCGCAACATGTCCCAGGCCCGGATCCTCCCATGCTGGCGGTTGATGGCCGTCATCATCTTCGTTGAGAGGCACCTCCTCCCTCACTGCCATGTTGTGTAGCATGCAACACACAATAAATATCTTGCACACCTTTTCAGGTGCATATTGGAGGGCCCCTCCTGTCCGGTCCAGGCAGCGGAATCGGCTTTTCAGGAGTCCAAATGTCCGCTCAATCACTCGCCTGGTCCGCCCATGTGCTTCATTGAAACGTATCTGCGCTGGTGTGACAGGATTCCTAAGAGGTGTCAGCAACCACGGCATATTGGGGTACCCGGAGTCACCTGCATACAAACAGCCAAACATGTCATGGGTCAGGAAAGAGCGTGTAATCCCAAGATACTTAAAACACACAAGGTAAAGTGCAATTACACACCGACAAGCCAGGCACGCTGGTTCTGCAGCTGTGACATCATATGTGGTATCCTGCTATTCCGCATGATGTAGGCGTCGTGTGCTGAACAAGGGAAACGGACACAGAGATGTGAAATTGTCATGTCCGCAAGACATACCACTAGGGCATTAATAGAGTGAAAATGTTTACGGTTGGGGTAAGTCTGCTCATGGGCCTGTGGTGGTACCAAAGCCACATGTGTCCCATCAATTGAGCCAATGACATTTGGTATCCCTCCCAGTGCATAGAAATCTCCCTTTATGCCTGGCATTTGTTGTTGGTTGGGAAATCGGATGTATCGGTCCAGATACAACAACATTGCCTCCAAAACATCACGGAGAACACGACAGAACATGGTCTGTGACATCCCACCAGCACCAGCCACTGTGTATTGGAATGTTCGGTGGCAAAAAAATGTAGAGCTGCCATCACCTTCACCTTGGGGGTCAGCGCAGTTGGATACGCACGCCCAGGTTGTAAATGTGGAGACAACTGCTCCTCCAAATCCTCAATCAGCTGGCTTGTGAAGCGGTACCGTCGGATGCAGTCACGTTCAGCCATGGTTGCAAGGTCCGGGAAGGGTCTGTGGACATTAGGTCTCCTGCAGTACATAGGAATCAAAGAAAGTATTTCAGTTCCCCCACATCTGTGGCTATGACCATGCCAAATACCACATGCTACATCACATCAGGACACAATTGAGTCAGGTGTGTGCAATTCAGCATGGACACATATGCCAGCCATGTGCCTCTCACCTAACATGTCAGCTCCACATGGTGACACTACAAGTGCCATGCTCTGCTGTTGACAAACTGTGGGCCCTGTCACAGTACATCTGAACATATGTCACATACCAAACACACACCTCAATAACTAGTGAGGATAGTTGTGTTGTCAAAATGACAGGGGACTGGCAGTCACACACACGGGGAACATGTATTGCAACATGGACACAGTCACCATGTAATGTCTGATGTACACGTTCCAACACAACCATCAGTTGTCTGCATGGCAAACGTGGATGTCTGTGACACACAGACACAACACCAAATCACATGCCCAAAACTGATGGAGGTTTAGGGGGATTAACAACTCCCAGATACAAATATGTCCATGTGCCTAGCACCATACGCAAATACTCATGATGTACCACACACAGCAAGGCCAGGGACACACATGACATATCATATGCAATGTAGGGTTCATGTAACATGGCAATACACAATGTGCCCCTGTAACTGTGCCCAGGCCATGTGTGTTGACCAGCAAAGCCCTCAAGCACAGTAGGGAGGTGCATCACACACAATGCCTTTTTGTGAGCATGTGACATGGCACATCCTGGTAGTGTGTACCACATTGTGCACATCAAATATGACATGTGTAGACATGTACCCACACATGTAATGAAGCATGAATAGTGATTACCTGTACTGTGTGACAGGCTGTCACTGTGTTGTCCAGCCCCTCAGTCCATGTCAAAACATTTTAGTTGGCAGCTTCAGACCATCGAATGTAATGGTCACACAGGCGTGTGCGATTGTGAATGACGCGTCGGACACTTAGGGACCAAGGCGTACGCACGCCTTGGTCATAGACTGTAATGGCTAGATATGCAGGTGCGATTTGAGGAGACGCGTCGGACACTTGGGGACCAAGGCGTACACATGCCTTGGTCATAGACTGTAATGGCTAGATATGCGGGTGCGATTTGAGGAGACGCGTCGGACACTTAGGGACCAAGGCGTACGCACGCCTTGGTCATAGACTGTAATGGCTATATACGCGGGTGCGATTTGATAAGACGCGTCGGACGCCTAGGATCCAAGGCGTACGCACCCATTGGCTATTGGCTGTCATGGAGATGAGCCTTGTGTTTTGCTACGTGTACGAAACGTGTGCTGCCAGATTCAGTTGGGCCACTACAACAATGTTGCAAATTCAATGGTGTCATGATGCAGAAAGTTTGAACGACGCAGAAGGCGTGTCCGATGCATTCAAAGTCATGGATTGGGCAAATTCGGATAATGCGAACGAGTCTGACCTATCTCTTTGGCCGCATCGAACAGATACTGCCTCTGTAGCACAGATATAAGGCTGTCTGTTCCCCAGAGACTGCACTTGCTCGCACTACATGCCACAGGACTGCATTTTATCACACCACTGCTGCTGTCTCTGCATCCTCAGTATCCTGCAATGGCACGTACTGTGGAGAGGGCCCCAGCATTCACTGAGGAGGAGAACCAGGCCCTGCTGGACAGCCTCCTCCCACAGTACTGCAAGCTGTATGGGAAACCAGGGGAGCAGGTGAGGGTGGAGTTCAATGCCTTGGCATTTGTACATGTAGTCTGACTGGCACTACTAGCATTGTGCTCACCAAGGGCAAGCATGCACACTGAGTAAGTTCAAGTTTCTGAGTGTGCTGATGCATGTACACAGCTGGCAATGTTTCTGATTGACTTACTGTCCTTTTTCCCTTATTTAAATGTGTTTATGTGTGACATACAATTGACTAATAGTGACACTTCCTGACATGCAAAACCTAGCATTGATGAAGAGGGGAATGTGACAATGTCTGCCATTCCAGTCATTTCAGCAACCAAAAACTATAAGGGCAACTATGAACTGCTGCAATACACCAGACATGTAAGGGTACCAATCTGCAGGAGGGCCTCATGGTGGTTTGGGAATAAGAAATTGCCAGTTCATTGCAGTGAGATAGTTGGTGAAGAGTTGCACCACAGCTGCAGACCCTAGACCCCAGCTCTCCTCATCAGCTGTGTTGCAGATACAGTGCTGTATGCTTGGCTGTGAAAGTTAAGCAAACACCTGTAACCCCCCACCCCCGGTAGCAAATTTGCTGACTCAATTGATATGTTGTTGTTGCCAGTGTTCACTAATCAATGTGGGTCATGCAATCTAGGGAGAGGCTGGGGAGGGGGTGTAAGTGAAGTGGCCCATGTGATTGGTCTACCCGTGCTGGTACACATCCTGTGCAACTCTATGCCTCACAGTGTCCGGTCTGAGCAGTGAGTGGGTGTCCACCCTGAGGCCATCGGTCTGCCGGCACTGCCATGTCGTGAATTGGGGCTTGCACACAGAACAACTGCCCATTACCATAGTTGCACTACCTGTATACATGATATGCACTGCAAAGTTCAACATGTGTGTACAACTGTGTGTTTGGGAACATGGGGCATGTGTAGTGATGTTGTCTCACATTGTCATCCTCACAGGTCACTGCCCATGAGAAGAATGAAATATGGCAGACCATCGCCCAGGAAGTTAGGTCGGTGGGGGTCTACAGACGCCGCATCCGCCACTGCCAGAAGAGGTGGCAGGACCTTCGTGGCTGGACCCGGAGGATAGCAAGGGTTCAGCTGAAGCTGTCGCCTCCTCGCAGGAGGGGCGGATGCCGGAACCTGACCCCCCACATGCTACGGATCCTGGCGGTGGTCTTTCCAGACCTGGATGGGCAGTTGAAGGCCAGACAGCAGCAAGGAGGGGGTAAGTCCATGCCTTGTTGGTGTATTTGGGTTAACCTGCAGTTTGCACTCCTTCACCCAAGTTACACTCCCACAGTTAGTCTGTCTGCTCAGACAAGTTCCATGTGGCTATGTTTGGTGATGCCCCATTCACATCTGATGCCCAGGTGTGTCCCTTCCACTCTTTCACATGTGTCACTTGGGTTGTGTGTATTTACTGTTGTCCAAGGGAATGTTGACAGCAACATCAGAAAAATGTACATTGACTTGAGCTACATGGGTGAGGCTAATCTGGGACATGTGCCAGATCATTTATGGATTATTAACCTGTGCTCTGTGTGTGCTCAACATCTCTGCACTTATTGCTGTTGTAGGTCAGCATAGGAGTGTGAGGTATTGACCACACACCCATGCAGCAGGCATGCACAATCATGACACCTCAGACATTTGATGTGTATGAGTTCCAGTAAATGCATGGTCACCTGCATTGTGCTCCTGCTAATCCCATGTATCACATGGCCCATGGACAGGTCTGCCTTCTCCGGTCATCTGAGACACTCTGGCCTCCTAATCTGGTGTGTCAGCCAACACTTCGACCATTGTGAACGTCTATTATCATGTGTCTGACTCTGTGTCAAGCTGGCCTGCCATAGCTTTTTGTATTTCAGAGGTTTGCTATATGTTTGTCATGGACAGACATCTGACATGTGACTATTGGTTCTGCACACAGGGCAATACATATGTGTGTAGTCACTATAATGTGCATAATGGTGTATTCAACAGATTTGTGTCAGCAGCTTTACTATGTACTTGTGATGTCCTCTGTGATCAGGTATACAGGGTTGTAGACTCACAAACTGTGATGTGTCATGTTGCTTATGTGGCTTTATCATATTCTATCAAATGTGTGTAGCATGTGGTGACCACTACCGGAGTTCCATTCACAGTGCAAACATGAGTGTGACACGTTGCTGAATGTGGAGTTGGCATGCACTGCCCCTGTGACAGTAGTCAGTACTGACCGATGGGCCAGACAGGCCTGTGGCCTTATGTTACACACTAATATCTGGGGCATGCTGTATTGTGACGTGTGTCTTGTACTGCAGCCACAGTGTGCTAGCTTTAGGTTTCAAGACATGGGCCGTAATGGTGTCTGGTAGGGGGGCGGAGCTAGCCAAGCCCGGAGATGGCCGCGCTGTAAGCGAGCTCCTCTGGTCATATCTCTATCCTGCAACTATCCTGATGACACAACGCATTACTTGCTAAAACGAGAGCGGTGCTAAACATTAGAAGGCGGCGGCAGCTTCTCTACCTATTTTCGTCCTCGAACTCAGCCGTGGTATCCTGCTGGGCCGCGGAGACGTGGGAGCCGGAGCGAGGCGGAGGCGGAGGCGGTGCGAGTGATCGGCATCGGATCTATGCGAGGACTGGTGACGGGGTCGCGCAGCTGCCACGAGGCGGGCCGCGTCCCGGGCGGATAACTTAGATCAGCATGGATTTGCGGAGTGCTGCTCGGGAGGCCCGCTCCTTCGCACTTGTGGTCCTCCTGGATATTGCTGGCGGCTGGGGAGCGCAGAAAGACTCGCTGCAGGTACCGCTCAGGATATGCGGTAAGCGCGACCCACCTGGCTGTGCCGCCCGGAGGGCCCCTGCGTGAAGTGCTGCTCGTCCTGGGGTCTGTGGTCGGGCATTGGCGGAGGTGGCTTCGGCCCGAGAGGTGGTGCCCAACTGACCCCCATACTGCTGACCGCTGGGGCCTGCGACCTGCGCCACTGTAGCTGGAAGCGGGGTCGCCTGGCCGTTCGCCACATGACTGGGGCCCCGGGGTGTAGTGGCGGCGTGGGAGGGCCTGTATGGGCTGCGCTGCTTGAAGTATAGCCACCAACACTGAGAAAGCCGGACTGGGTGAGTGTGAAGGCACGACGGTGGACAGCGCTACACAGGGCACCACGAGTATCCAGTCCCACCTACAAATCGGATGTGTGCTATGACGGACGCCTGCAGTGTGTGCCTGTGAAGCGCGTGGTGATATCGCTCCTAGTCCTGACGAGCGTGCGACGGTCTTCCAGCTGGGCCGGCGTGGGGATCCTGGGTACTGGCCATTCGGCGCCTGGCTGTCATCTGTGTGGACACTAAACATAAGGTACACCGCACAACAACACTGTGGTATTGTGGATTGTGAGGGAGAGGCTGGCTTACCATTTCCTCTGTTGCTTGAGAGTGTGTGGTGGACATCAATTATGGGCAAACCGGATAAAACGCAGCCTAAACTTCACTTCGAACAGTCTAAGAAAGCTGTTGACACTGCGCCTGGCGACGCCCCTGGGGGACAGCCACCTGCCACGTCGGGGCCCAACGCTGAGGCGGCGGTAGATTTTCAGGCGATGTTCGTGTCCATACAGTGCACGCTGTCCAATATTGACGGGAAAATAGATTCCCTCACGTACCGTGTGGATCGCATGTCTGAGAGGTTAGACCGGCATACTGAAAGGATTGATATGGCAGAGCGCCGTATCTCCGACACGGAGGATGTTCAACGCCAACTAGAATCGAAACAGACCACAGTGGACAAGACCTTAGCTGCAGTGCTGGCAAAGACGGAGGATTTGGAGGCGAGGTCACGCCGCAGTAACCTGCGCATCATGGATGTTGCGGAGATGACCAACACAGGCAACATGGAGCGATATGTGTAGTCTCTGTTGACCACGCTCTTGGGCAAAGACACTTTATCTAGCGTCTTTATTGTGGAGAGGGCTCATAGGTCACTAGCGAAGCCACCGCCGGCGGGAGCGCGGCCTCGTCCCATAATAGCTAAGATCCTTAATTACAGGGACAGGGATGCGGCGCTCCGCAGAGCCCGGGAGCTGGGTACCTTGGCGCATGAAGGCATGGATATTTCTATCTATCCGGATTTTACTGCCCAAGTTCAGGAAGCCCGCAAAAAATTCCTGGATGTAAAGAGGAAACTCCGCGACTTAAATATTCCGTACGCCATGATCTATCCAGCGCGTTTGCGAATCACCGATGATGGGAAGAGCAAGGTCTTTAACACCCCTGCAGAGGTCCTCAAATATTTAAAGACCAGGCCGTCACAGCAGCCACACCGACGGTCCCCGAGAGGTGCGCATGGTGAACAGGACACTGCTTTGGACGTTGAATAATATGGACAGCACAACATTGGCTTCTCTTGGGAGGCATGGAGGGGCGTCGACGGTTGGCGCCCCAGATGGAGATACCGTGGATCAGATAAGTGACACTTGACCGTGATAGACCGTGCCCTCTTTCATCTACAACTGTGTGCTGTACATGGTCTGCTCATGTTGTCTCATTTAGATGCTGTTGGTACTTTTGCTAGATGTGTACGTCAAGTTGACTCTGTACGCACGGAACTTA
This sequence comes from Calotriton arnoldi, assembly GCA_963921515.1. Lineage (NCBI taxonomy): Eukaryota > Metazoa > Chordata > Amphibia > Caudata > Salamandridae > Calotriton > Calotriton arnoldi. The sequence goes on from CAWUFW010020877.1 coordinate 42,289, forward strand.
AGTTGTGTCTCATATGTTACTTAAATAAGTGGTAATGTGACCCCCTGTATGACTGGTTCATCGGGGATTGCGGCTGGCTACTACCGCCACCCCTGTGTACACCACACACCTGTTTCTTTGTTTGATCTTTTGGTTAAGGGGATAGGTCGTATTCTTCAGTTCATGGGGATTGTCTTTGCCAAATTTGGGTTGGCAAAGTGGGAGGGGGGAGGGAAGGGGGGGAAAATGCAAAATTTGCTCATCACAGTGAAAATAATATCCTTGATGTACAGTATTAGATGTATGTGCCCTGTTTCTACGTGCAGAGAAATCCAAAATGGCTAGCAGGCCAACAGGGGTGAGAAAACTCACGTTTTTGACATGGAATGTGCGAGGTTTACATAATCCACAGAAGACGAGAAAGGTCTTTGCTTATTTAGATCGTCACGGGGTGGAGGTGGCTTGTCTCCAAGAGACGCATCTCGCTGACACAGGGGAGTGCAGAGTGGGGGCAAGATGGGCTACATACAGGTTTGCGTCCTCTTATTCCACATATGCTAGAGGTGTCCTGATACTCATTAGGAGGGGGTCCCCTTTACTCTGATACGCTCCATACAGGATACTCAGGGAAGATATGTTATTGTGCATGGGGACTTTGGGAGTACTGTTATGACTATTGTCAATGTGTACGGACCAAATGTAGATGATCCCTCCTTTTTATTGACATATGGGCAAAACTATGCGCGCTTCCACCTTCTGCGATATTGTGGGGGGGAGATTTTAATACATGCCTTGACCCGGCTGTAGACAGATCCACTGGAAATGCTCGCTATGGTAAACACTCAACCAAGCTACTTAGGGAGGGTATGGAGGATCATGCCATGTTTGATCTGTGGCGTATGCGTCACCCGTCACGTAGGGAGGGCACTTGTGTCTCATCTACACATAACACATGGTCCCGTATAGATTTTTGGATTGCCACAGCGGATATAAATACTTGGACAACGGGGCTTGAGCATATGCCCAAGACACTCTCAGATCACGCACCTGTCTGCTTGGAATTAACTATTCCTACCCATGTGCCGCGTCAATTTACATGGCGCCTACACCCTGGTGCACTACAGGATCAAGTGTATAGAGTAGACTTACGACAGGCCATTACAGAATTCTTCGAGCATAATGTTGACTCAGTGACTAGTGACAAAACATTATGGGAGGCGTTTAAGGTGACGATTCGAGGTTTTTGTATCGGTAAGCATGCAGGAATACTTAGAGACATCCGGACACAATTATCAAATATTGAAGGGGACATCACTAAGTTGGAATCTTCATATATGGCTACATTGGATCCTAAAACGTTAGCGGATATTCGCACGCACATAGATCGATATCATGAATTCGCTGAGGATGAGGTTAAATATCTTTCCCGTAAATACACGGGTAGGGCGTATGGGGAGAGTGGTAGACCTGGTAGAACGCTCTCCGGTAAGTTGAGACCCGCACACACTGCGTCATACATTACCCAAATTGTGGATACCCATAATGCCCCTAGGTGTGACACCCCCTCTATTATACACTGCTTTGCGGACTATTATGCATGCCTCTATACCGCCGGTAACCTCAGATGAGATAAATGACTATCTGAATGATATTGCGTTAGTGTGGATTTCCGATGCACATCGGGACTACTTTAGCCGCCATATAACGGAGGAGGAGATGAGGGAAGCTATTAACTCGCTACCGAATAATAAAGCGCCAGGTATGGACGGGCTTCCGGGAGAATTTTACAAGGAGTATAAAGATGTATTAATTCCGCACCTGGCGGCCATGTATGAGGAGGCGTATGAGGAGGGGGTGTTACCCCCTTCGCTACGGGAGGCCCTTTTGATTACACTCCTTAAACCTGATAAGGATCCGACGCGCTGCGAGTCTTATCGTCCGCTCTCCTTAATTAATACCGATGCAAAAATATTGGCTAAGATCATTGCCCGTAGACTCCAACCTCTGATGCAACGCCTAGGTCTGCCGGACCAAGCTGGGTTTATACCGATGCGCTCCACCACGCAAAATATTCAAACTATATTTGCAATGTACCATCACTTACATCCCGACCTCACAGCCTCTGCGACTCTATTAGATGCCGCAAAGGCTTTTGATTCTGTGGAGTGGACATATATGTTTCAGGTTCTGAGACAAATGGGATTTCCAGAGCCCTTTTTAAAGTGGATAGTCCTACTGTATACCCAACCTTGTGCTCGAATACGTGTTAATGGTAATACATCTGATCCCATTAATATATATCGTGGTACGCGTCAGGGCTGTCCATTGTCCCCACTTTTATTCACACTGGCACTAGAACCCCTAGCGTGTAAAATTCGGCAGAAACATGCTGATACCGCGTTGCGGTTTCACCTGCAACCCATAACCATATCCCTATATGCAGACAACATGGTTCTTTACACCAGACACCCGGAAGAAAATTTAAACAAATTGCTCCGAGAATGCGTTAGGTTTGAGTATTATTCGGGCCTTGATATAAATTGGGATAAGTCTGTGGTGATTCCGCTTACGCCAGGGACGACACGGCCGGCGCTTGACTATCCGTTGCAATGGCGCACAGACCCAGTTAAGTACTTGGGTGTCTGGATACACCGAGATCCGGACCTGGTTCTAAAAGAAAATTATGGGACAGCTATAGCTAAATTGGAAGATCAGGTTAGCCGGTGGATTCGCCTCCCTCTATCGCTCGCAGATAGAATAGCGGTCCAAAAGAGGGTGGTGTTGCCACGGTTTCTTTACCTTTTCATGAATATACCGATCTGGATACCGCAGGTGATGTTTGTCAGACTCCGTACGGCCTTACTCAGATTGTCGTGGGCCGGGAAAAACGCACAAGTGAGTTGGAGGGAACTCACGAAACCGTACGTGATGGGGGGGTTTGGGGCCCCAGATCTTCAGCTGTACTATTATTGCGCACAAGCACAGTATGCTCATTATTGGCTACATCCACATGGACATGTTCCACACATTGCGGTAGAGCATGCGAACCTCCATCCCACCCCACTCGTGGCCCTTCTATCGTCGCCGTTACCGGTGGCGCCGAGCACCGGGATCTATCCGGCACAATGTACCTCTAAAGCATGGCATACCCTAGCAAAACGGGCGCACAAACTCCCGATGTATGCGCCGGCGCTCCCACTCACTCACCATCCCAAACTTTCCGTGACACAAGAGACCAAAATGATGCAACTGTTGAATGAGGGGGGATTTCGCATAATGGGGGATGTTTTCTTAAATGGGACATTTATATCCCAAGCTGTGGTAGCTCCAGGTGCACAAAATGCTCCATTGAAAATATTTGCATACATGAGATTGCGTGCGGCGCTGAAAGCTTTATCTCCTACATTTCCGGAGGAACCCCCGACACATAACATGCTGCAGGCCTTGTTGCTGTCTCCGACGAGGCAGGGCCTTGTAACTAAACTATACAATGCGGCTCAACGGGAACAATTCAATGCTCAGGATGGGCCCAGAACAAGGTGGGAGAACGCGATTGGGGAAAATATTACTGCGCAGCAATGGGATTATAGTTGCCTGCAACTGCAATTACTGACTTCCAACTGTAATCTGAAAATAATAAATTTTAAGTGTCTTCATCAAGTGTATTATACGCCTGCCCAACTTCATACCTATGGGCTGCGAGATGATGATAAATGCTGTAGGTGTGGCGCTCCCGCGGCGGACTTCTTGCATGTGGCGTGGTCGTGTCCACACCTTCAGCCCTACTGGGTAGACGTAACCACTACACTCACCACTATGTTGGCGGAACTGATACCGAATATGCCTCAGACGTGTTTACTCGGCATGTACAAAATTAAATTGGACCACAGGTGAAAGTTTCTGGCAGTAGCACTATTGTTAGCAAAGAGACGCATAGCAATGAGATGGGGAGGCAAGATTGCACCGAAATGTAAGCAATGGCTGTTAGATATGGTTTATTGTAAAGCACAACTAGAAACCTATGCATAGGAGATACCTCAGGCCTCTCGCCCTAGAGATTTCTGGGAACCATTAGTTCTTTTTTTGGGAACCGAACATACTGGTGACTGATCCAAGGTGAGTGGATGCTGTGTATTCCAAAGGATATTGTGTAGTTATGTATACAAGGGAGTCTGACATGGACGGGGCATTGCGAGATACTGTATAAGGATATGTAAAAATCGAATATCCAGAACTGAGCAATGTATGTACATATGTCTAATTGTGATGTAATTGGTTCTTCTATCTCTGTGATTGACCAAGCAAAAATAAAGTTTATACAAAAAAAAAGTTTTTTTAAATTGGTGTCTGGTAATGGAAGTATGTTCATCATAGCAACAATGAGGTCATGCCATCACAAATGCAGTTCCAAAACCTGAGTCAGTGGCCTGGATTGTGACATGTGTGTCAGAACACATGACAGTAACGATCAGAGCAGATCAGAGTACTGGGTAGACTGGTAATGCCTGCACATGTGCTGTCCGACATCATACATACTATGGGCTGATGGGTCCATTGTCATCATGGGTACAGAGGGCATGGTTCACTGGCAGACTGATGGGTGCCAAGTTCACCTATGTGTGGTAGATTGTGATGCTGTTTTTAAATGATGCCAGGGCTTGCACAGTGATGTGTTGCATTTAAGGTCATGTGTCCAGTAAACACAGGTGACTGATGTGAATCTGTTTCTCCTCCTTCTTCACAGCATCATCGGCAGACACTGGAGGGGACAGCTCCACGGACCGTGAGGAGGGGCGCAGCCAGACTGGTTCCGCTGTGGAGGAGTCGGAGGGAGCCAGTGGCACGGAGGGTGAGGGGAGCCACACTGAAGGCGAGTCAACAGCCACTACATCTGCTGCGGACGACGAAGGCTTAAGTGATGATTCCCTGGAGGAGGCGGGTGTGCCAACACCAGAGAACACTGACAGCGAGTCTGTCCCCGCCACCTCCACCATCTCCACCCTCCCAGTTGCTCCCATCCCAGATGTTCATGGAGCCCCCCGTGTTAGGGCGAGAGTCTCCTTCAGTCCAGGCACCGCACCCCCTGCCTCTGTCTCCCCTGCTGCCCTGAGTGTGGAGTCTGTGGAACTGCTGAAGCAGATGCATGTGGGGCAGACATCAATGCTGAGTGTCCTCCATGCTCACACTAATCTCTTGACACAATTGGTGTCATTCGTGGAGGGCATGTCAGCAACCATGTCTGCCCAACAGCGGATCAGTCAGTCCATGGCCTCCTCACTGATGGCAGCAGTGTCCCTCCTCCAGCAGTCCCTCACCACACCTACCTCTGGCCCATCCACAATCCCCACTACCCTCTCCGATCCGACCACACTCACACCTGCACCGTCACGCACAACACCAGACCCAAGCAGCACACGCACAGGGAAATCTAAGTCTAAATGCACCAGCACGCACACACAGGGGAATGATGGCACACACACAGGGGATAGGGTACAGACGCACAGACAACCATCCACAACCACTCCGCAGTCCTCAGACACCTCTCCCGCCAAAACCTCTTCCCTGGACTCCCCTGCAAACCCCCCTTCTCAGAAGCTCTTCCTCTGTGAGCTTGGCCTCTTCCCCTCAGATACACCTGGGCCAACTCACAAGGGGAAGAGGAAGTCACCTCGCCGGGAGGGTATGCCCCCCCGACCCCGCACACCCTCCCCCAAGAGCAGGGACACTGAGGCCCCCACCCGGAAATCCCCAAGAACCAGGAAAACCCAACAACATTTACACACTCCCACCACACACTCTCCATCCTCAAGCTCCCATGCCACCACTCCTTGTGTTCCCCCGCCACACCCTGCCCCAGGTTCACCCACCCACCGGTGGCACATCCCCAAAGTCATTAGGCCCTCCCCCTTCCACAGACACTTACACAACACCCGCCCCTCAGCCTGTTCCTGCTACTGCAGTGGAGCCCGTGTCTCCCCAACTGTCCTGGCCACTGCAGTGGAGCCCCGCCCACTACATTGGACATCCTCACTGCAGTGGAGTGTGCACCCCCCCATGTGTCGTGGCCACTGCAGTGGAGCCCCAGCACACTCCATCGGACATGCTCACTGCAGTGGAGACCCCACACACTAATCATGACCCATCCACTGCAGTTGCTCCTGTGACCCCTGTACCCACCACAACTCCACTGCCCCATTCTTGTGCCCCCTGATCCTGTCCCTGCGGTGCCTGGCCTGCCACCATAGATGCCCCTCCAAAGGGTGATGTCCCCTACTGTGTGTCAGTGCAGGCAAGCTATGGGTGACATGTTGTCAGTTGTCCCCCATCATGGGCTAATTTCACAGACCAACCATTGGCATTTTTGCATTCCGGACTGGACTTTTCCCCTTTACGTTGCTGAATAAAGTTATTATTTGTTATTTCTTTGAATTGCATCTCATGTACATGATGTTGCTAAGGAGTGTACTTAAGTTGCTGTTGTGCTATTGTCATTTGCCAAAAAGTGATATGATGTTGTGATGTGTCTCATGTGTGCCATGGTACATGAGTCATATTGCAGTATGTCTCCAAATCATCATTGGGTGTCAAGTCAGATTCTCATGATCACAACTGCTTTTGCACAGGGATTGGGACAGCCTTTGAAGTACTTCACATCTTTGTTTTCCACTGTTGCACAGGTTTAGTGCTGACATGTGTGCACATCTTACTTCTTACTTACTCGAGCCATCAGCACCAGACATGCATTTTGATGCATGGGTGATGAACAAGTCATCTGTGTAATTAGTGCAACTTGCCATACATATGTTTGGAGTATGTGCTGGTGACTTAAGGGACACTGCAGGACACAGGCTGATGTGACCAGAACCTGCAGGCAGAATTAATGGGTGGCTCACTGGCAGACTTCTAGTCTGACATGACTTGGCCCTGCACAGACGACTGTTGGCACAGCTGAGGTTACACATGAGTGGAGTCACCTCATGGCAGTGTGTAATCCCATGTCATTGACTGGGCCCATGTGTTGTGTTCTGTGTGCATGTCTCAGTGGGTTACCTTGCTTTTTTCCACACAGCCTACATTCCCTGCAGATGTTCCTGACTGTGATGCTTACTGAGTTGTCCTGTGTTTGCCGTAGGTGTTAGGACTAGGTTTCCTGGGATGTGGGTGCATGGTAAATACTGGTCATATGAGAGTCATCGGTGGGTGTGTTTGATGTAATGGCCTGGTACATGTGCAAACTCCCATGGGACATAATCAGGATTCACCACGGCACTTTGGTGTTGCCAAAACCAGGTTGTTTTCACTTTGTGGTGGCTTCATGTGACTGGGTAACTTGTATGTGTGTGTGAGTGCTCACACTCATCAGATCCTAGCCTTCAATGTCTGATGCTGTGAAAATGTGTTCTTTGTGGGTCTCCATGTGCTCTCCATTGGTCTGGGACTGTGCCAAGGATCCCAATGTGTCAGATAAGTGTCACGTCATGCACATGTACCTCATAATATACAGTGTGGAGGTCATTCGCAAGGGATGTTGCCTGGCCATGTGTGATGTGTTTGTACTCCTTGGATCCCCCCTCCACCCCTGGGATTGTCATCGGTGCATGTGCAATGTCAGGAGTCCATGTGGGCTTGGCTGCTGCTCATTGTTGCAGATCAAGGTGTGTGGCATTTGGAGTGGGCATATGTGTGTGTTCTCATGTCTAGGACCCTACATACATAGTGGGCTCAGATCACAGCCCATGGCCATTTAGTTTTCTGAGTGAGTGTGATGGCAGTTTGGCTGTCACTACATGCCACAGTGCACACATGTGACTGTGATCCACAGTAGGGTGTACATCCAAATTTGTAATCGCAGAGGGCTCATCATACAGGCCACTGTCGCCACAATGTGGGCTCCTTGTGGGTATTGATGGAGTGGGTCTGTCTCTTGCTGTGTTTGTTGCTGTGCAGCCCAGCTTAGTGTCACATGAGTGTGTTGTGGAACCACTCATGTCACAATGGCTGATTGCCCACATAGAGGTAGCCAGTTCCTGTGGGACGTCTGGATGTCAGTGTGTACACATATATCTGTTTTGAGTTAAACCCCACATGATGTGTTGTCGTACTAGCCTGAGTACACTGAGACACACACACATGTTGTGTATCATTATGCAGTGTGGGGCTGGCTGGTTGTGTTTGTGCACCTGCACCCATGCATTGGTATGGCTTTTCCGGACATTGCCTGGAAGTCGGGTGTAGGTATTGCCGTACTGTCCCTGGGACTCCTACCTCATCATTCGGCGCATTCTTCATGGTTATTATGTTCCATTGCTGCCATGGTATGGGTCTTGATCACCTGATGGCTGCAATCTACACAGGATTCCTTGGTATGTGTGTCTGTTTGTGTGCATATGTGTGTATGCATTCTGGTGGCCACAACTTACATTGTGTAATTGTACATTGGAGGCATTGTCAGCCCCATGTGCACTGCTACTCTGCACATGTCAGAGGGATGTTAGTCGACGCTGGACACTTCCACTCAACAGATCTGTGTTTGTTTGCAACACACCCACTACTTAGCCACTACATTGCTTGTGGATGTTACGACCAGGAATCTGACATGCAGATTTGCATTGGCTGTCATTTTTGGACAAGCACTCACATTTAGCTCACTGAGGTGGGGTGGGTCTTGCCCCATTGATGCAATGTTCCCAATATGTATGGATTTAGGATGCCACACTCACCTTTTGGTCCGAGTAGGGTGGGAGGGATCAAGCCCCATTAGCACGATGTACCTACGCTTGGTGGTGTTTTTGACAACACATCCACCTTTTGCTCACAGATGTGATGTGAGTTACAGTATGTGTTCCCTTTCAGTGTCACTGTTTCTGGGACTTCACACACAATACACAATCTTGGCATGATGGTAGGGTGAGGGGTGTTTGGCCTACAAGCCGTATGGGTGGGAATGTTGGTAGTGATAGGCATCCCCCCTTGTAGGTAGAGTATGCTGGTAGTGATAGGCATCCCCCCTTGTAGGTAGAGTATGCTGGGAGTGATAGGCATCCACCCCCATGTAGGTTGGGACTGCTGGTGGTGATATGCACCCCCCCATGGGCTAAGGACTAGGCATCCACCCCCTATGGGCTGGAGAATGCTGGTAGTGATAGGCACTCACCCCCATGCAGGTGGAGTATGCTGGTAGTGATAGGCATCCCCCCTTGTAGGTAGAGTATGCTGGTAGTGATAGGCATCCCCCCTTGCAGGTAGAGTATGCTGGTAGTGATAGGCATCCCCCCTATGGGTTAAGGACTAGGCATCCATCCCCTATGGGCTGGAGAATGCAGGTAGTGATAGGCACTCACCCCCATGCAGGTAGGGTATGCTGGTAGTGATAGGCATCCCCCCTTGTAGGTAGGGTATGCTGGTAGTGATAGGCATCCACCCCCATGTAGGTTAGGACTGCTGGTAGTGATAGGCATCCCCCCTATGGGTTAAGGACTAGGCATACACCCCCTATGGGCTGGAGAATGCTGGTAGTGATAGGCACTCACCCCCATGCAGGTGGAGTATGCTGGTAGTGATAGGCATCCACCCCCATGCAGGTAGAGTATGCTGGCAGTGATAGGCATCCCCCCTTGTAGGTAGAGTATGCTGGTAGTGATAGGCATCCACCCCCTATGGGCTGGAGGATGCTGGTAGTGATAGGCACTCACCCCCATGCAGGTGGAGTATGCTGGTAGTGATAGGCATCCCCCCTTGTAGGTAGAGTATGCTGGTAGTGATAGGCATCCACCCCCATGTAGGTTGGGACTGCTGGTGGTGATAGGCATCCCCCTATGGGCTAAGGACTAGGCCTCCACCCCCTATGTGCTGGAGAATGCTGGTAGTGATAGGCACTCACCCCCATGCAGGTGGAGTATGCTGGTAGTGATAGGCATCCACCCCTATGGTGCTAAACACTGCTGGTAATGATGGGCACCCCCGCCCTATTGGTTGTGCCTGCTGGTAGTTATGGCTATCTACCCCATATGGGTGTTGAACTTGCCGTCTGCGGCGTACGCGTCGATTCCTGTTGTTCATTCGGTCATAGACGTACAGTGCAGGGATGACATGCGCGATCGGATACATGCTTGGTTCGTCTCGCACTCCGCTGTTCGTGTTGTGGCGCGAATCGACGCGAAGAGACTCTCTGTTCCGGATGCTGAGACGTCCCGCTCAGTGGCGAACCGTTCGGCGCGTAGGAAGTGCGCATCGTACTTGCCCGGCCAGAAGCTGTTGTTTAAACTGCCTCCGGACGAGTCGATTTCAGCGGTTATGGTTCAGCGGCTCGTGACGGAAAATGTTGCTGATTTCGGAGCCTACGTGCTCAGTTGGCAATCGTGACACATTTGCGCATCGTACTTCATCGCCCGGACGGACCGGCTCCCAGTACAAGTCAGTCGCAAGGTAAGGCTACGGACAGCTCTCGGAGGGCTGTCCGAGCGAGATCGGAATCGGCCCCTAAGGGTTGATTTTTGCAGATGTCTCCAGAGACTCTGGTTAAAATGATAATAGCAAACTGTGTGGATAATTTTTCAGTATAGCATTTATCATGGCTAATTCGAAATCAATAATTATTTTTGAAGGAAAATAATTATTGCTTTTTTCTTTTATTTTAGTTAGTATATCTATGTAGGTAGTTTGCTGCTTATTTGGTAATAGGGCATAGATGAATGGAATATTTGAATGTTGGTACAATCCATGCACTGTGTACAGCTGGTAGAATGGTTTTGGACAGACTTTGAAAGTTCCATCCATCATCCAGGTGTCACATTGCTGTAATTTAACTAAATTGTTTGCAGTAGCAAACATAATTATTCTTTTATCAGGGCATTTGTTATCAAAAAAAATAAATGGTTCTTTAGTGTGAGTAATGCTTAATTCTGGTGGAATAACTACTTCTGCAAATGTTTTAGGGGCAGGTATGGTACTTGTAGTTGCTTTTTCTGTCTGGCAATAGATCTTTTTAAAGAATCTATGGAGGGTAATTGTCCTGAATGCATGTTGAGGTACCTTTAATAATTGCTCTTTGAGTATTTGGGTGGTGGGTTTATCAGTACTAGTGCTTGCTTCTTTAATACTTTCAAGAGCATCTCTAACCTCAATCTCTGTTATATTTGGGGGTGATTATGTTCTTTTACAGAAACATCAGTAGTTTCATGAGTAATAGCTCTTCCATAGCATTTGTTAGAGTAGTATTTGCTACACTTCCAAAACACTTTTAGACCAATTTGTTTCTCCTGTGTATAGACATACCCCATATAACATAATAACATTTTATTTTTTTGTGACATTACAAATTCTGCACCTTCAGTCATGTTGTTTTGTGTTATGCTAGGGAAATTTAAAAACAATTTTTTTAATATAATAAATGATACATATTTATTAAATACAGTTACATTTCAGTGAATATACTTACAATGTTTAGTTTGATGTAAACAAAAAGGTCCAGGAAATGATTTCAAGCTTTATTTTCTATTTTATTGATGTATTTTCTGTTGGGAAGAGGAAAAAAACTTTAATAATTTGATTAAATTGTTTGTAGCTGATAGGGATTTTAGGGGAAAAGGGATATTTGGGAGGGTATTTAAGGGTGTTTAATAATTGAAAATTATATACTTAATTTTTGATTCTATTTAGTTGGTGAGTGTTTACAAAATGATTTTGGATGCTTTTGCAGTTCTCTGTAGAGGAGATAGATAAGAAATAAAATATACATTAGTGAATTACGTTTGAAAATTATTTTTAGGTGGATAGGAAAAAAATATAATATACTTACATTGATTGTTCTTTTATTGGTGAGGATGTTGAACATATTTTGCTGGCTTTATAAGATATCTGTAGAGGAGATATAAATGTAAGAAATGAAAGATTAGTAAATTATGTGTCAGAAATAATTTAGGTTGAAGGCTAGTAGTATGGTTATATTTTAAATACAGTTTTACTTACTTAGTGCAGTTTTAAAGATTTCTTCAGTAATGAAAATTTTCTTTCAGGAAACAGTCGGGCAGAGTTTCACCTTCTTCTTTATTGTAGGTTAGAAGTGTAAAAGAGATGCAAACATTTCATGCTTATATGGTGTTTATTTAATTGGTTGATTTATGTCATTGGTGTATTTTAAAATATGAGCATTTGATTCGTTCAAGTTAATTGTTTTTATTGTTTTTGCTGTTTGTTTCCATATAAGGGAAACGCTAATTAAGAACTTGTTAGTAGAAAGTGATTATTTTTTCGTTTTTCTTTTTAAAATATATTAAAGATTGTTTTGAATGTGACATGATGCAAGCATTATATTTTTCAAAGCTTTTATTTTATTACTATAATTGTTATTTTGGAAAAAAGTTTAAGTTTTATATATTGATGTGTTTGCAAATGATTATTTTATGTTATTTAAGTGTTTTGTATTGTTTTATAATGTCAATTTATATTTGGTGCTAAACATATATTTAATTTACCTGTTTTTCAATAGTCGATATTGTTAAAAAGTCGATAATATTGATGTCTATATTTTGGTATTCGATATTTTTGATATTTTGTATGTGTTTTCAAATTAATCGCTATTTTATTTACCGATATTTTATATTTCGATATTGTAGTGTACGATATTTTTTATAGATGATATTGTGTACTCGATATTTTTGTATTTTTTTAAATAAGTATTGGTAGTCGATATTATTGTAGTCGATATTATGACGACGATATTTTGTCAATACGATATTTTGGTTGTCGATATTATGTCAGTGATCCCTATAATACGACAGCTGCCAGTCACAACTTACTTTAAATTGTACTCAGAAGACCAATATGGCGCAAATGCAACTCATTAGTATTGTAGTGGTCCAACATCACTATATCCACTTACTCAGAGACCATTCTGTGAAGACCAGTTATATAGAAGACCTCAAATACAGTCTGAAGATATACAGAACTCTATAATTAACCCCTTTGGTGCTTGCGTCGGCCAATGGCCGACGCAAGCACTACCTCCCTGGTGCGGTGCACGTCCATTGGCCGTCACCAGGGAGGGCCCCCTTTAAACCTCCGGTTCATCGCACTGGAGATTGTTTTTTTTTTAAATTCCACCTGGGGGAGACGTGGAAGGCTTTCCGCTCTCCCCCGCCTCCTCCCGCCCATCTGTGACGTCAGCGCGCCGCGAGGCGCTCTGAGCGTCACTGATTTTCCCACCGGAGCCGAGGACAGCAGCAGGTAAGGCCGCGCTCGACTCCGATGGGGAAATCCGGCCGTAAACAGCCTCCCCAGCTTTCAGGAGGCCTCGCTTGAAAGGGGAGAGTCTCCCCTTTCAAACGAGGCCTTCCTGAAAGGGCTTGGCCGTGGATCGCGGCAGCGCTGCGATCCACGGCCAGGAAACCCCACTAGACACCAGGGATGTCTTTGGGGGGTCGGCCCTCGTGGTAATGGGTCGGCCCCCCGGGGGCATATTTTTAAAATTGTTGAAGTTTGGCTTTGTTTGGGTGCGCGATCGCACCCCAAAAAATGGCGGCGATATTGGCAGGGGTCGGTCCTCCTGCTCAGTGGCCGACTCCCTGTGGGGGCATATTTTTTATGTAGACATGTTGGCTTTCCTTGGGGGCACGATCGCCCCCCAAAAAGTACAATGGTGGCAATATTGGCAGGGGGTCGGTCCTCCTGCTCAGTGGCCGACCCCCTGTGGGGGCAATTTTTTTTTATAGCTATGTGCTTTCCGTGGGGGCCACAATTGGCCCCCAGGGAAGCCATAGCTATAAAAAAATTAAGAGAGATCTTTCTTTATATATATATATATATATATATATATGAGAGTAGAGAGAGAGAGAGAGAGAGAGAGAGAGAGAGAGTCTCTTTCTCTCTGTAGATGATATATGTATATATATGTATCTATATACATATGTATGTGTATATAGATACATATATATACATAAGTCTAAAGAGTGAATGATATATATATGTATCTATATACATATATATGTATAGATATATGTATATAGATACATATATATAAATATATGTAGAGATAAAATCTATGTATATATATATATGTGTCCGTGTGTGTGTGTGTGTGTGTATATATATATATATATATATATATATATATACTCCTTGATGCACAGTGAACGGCGCACTTGCGGACGGGTGCTTCACAAACGCGGGGGTGCGCCCGCGATATTTATCCAGGCTCTGTTTCCTTGTTTCCCAAAAAGAAAAACAGCACTCGCGGGGGCAGTTGCTAGAGTTTATTGGCCCCCGCGAGTGCTGTTTTTCGTTTTGGGAAACAAGGAAACGGAGCTTGGATATATATATATATATATCTATATATATATATTCAGAAACACAAAGGATGCCGCACTCCAGAGATTGGTTTCAGAGTTGCTTTATTTTCACCACGACTGGTGGTAGTGGTAGTGAAAATAAAGCAACTCTGAAACCGGTCTTGGAGTGCGGCATCCTTTGTGTTTCTGAATTTAAATATCGGGTAAGGATTCTACCCGTTGCTGCCTGCACCAGGTATTGAGCGCTCTGACATTGGGAATTAATTGTTATATATATATATAAATATTTATTTACAGAGATATTTCTCAGTGCTGAAATTATGAGACTGTGAAAGAACTATAATGAGTCTCTTTGAAGTTACCTGAAAGGCAGTAAAGTGTGGTACTGCTGCAGAGTACAAAAAAAATTCTGCTAGATAGAGATATCTGACTTTTGTGTAGTGGCAGTTTTGACGTCATAAAGGGTATGCTGAAACGAACAGATCGGTATTATGTAGACAGCTAAGTGGATTAGTAAAGCCACAAAGTAGAAACACTTTGTAACAGACTAAATGTATGTGAGAGAGGGGCTATGGAGAGATGAGGGGCACGTTTGCAAGGATGGTAGTGGGCGCATCAAAGGAGGTCATAGTGTGCAATTGTAAAGCACACGTTCACCCGTAGGCATCTTGGCGCCAAAATGATGGTCGCACTGGCTCCCACCAGCGCTAAAAGGCTGCGATGATGGGTATGTGGCAAGGTAAAGTAATACTGTGTCTTTTTCTCTCTTTCTTAGTCTTTTTGGAGAGCGTACAGAGTTCGCAAAGGTAAGGTGACTTCGTCATTATTGACTTAAACACTTCACTCACGCACACACCCACCTACACTTTAAAACCAACAACCTATCTGCCTTCTACGTAGGATTGTGTTTTAAAAGGATAGTTTAGGCACTAGCAGAGATGGCATATCGTTGGATGAATGCTGCCCAGGCCCTAAATCTGGTTCTGGAGTCCAGCTCTGAGGCAGGATCAGAGACTGAGACAGCAGATACTGAGACAGCATCTGAGGGAGAGGACAATGGAGCCGAATCTGGGAGTGACTTTTCAGTCGGCGCAGTTCCATCCGATGACTCATCGTCCAGCGATTCTGAAGGAGACGATGTCAGTCGTGCTGTGCCTTTGCCAGCACAGTCTGTGCAGCAGGACACCCGTAACAGGTTAGAGCAACCCAGAGTGCAGGCACGTGCGGCCGCAAGCACAGACGGAGTGCTGTCTTGGCAGCCTCCCAATTTAGTTCAGCCCCAAATTCCGCCTTTCACTGGTGACGCTGGATGTAAAGTAGATACGGCAAATTTTTTGCCAATTGACTACTTCCATCTCTTTTTTGGTGTTGACTTCCTAGACGAAATTGTGCAGCAAACAAATTTGCGTGCCGAACAATTTCTGAGGGAGCAAGGAGGCACTCTTGGGCCTCATTCTAGGGCGCGCAAGTGGACTCCCACTTCTCTAGGGGAGTTGAAGATATTTTTGGGCCTCACGCTTAAAATGGGGGTAGTGCATAAACCAACCTTGCTATCCTACTGGTCTACTCGCACGGTTTGGTTAACCCCCATCTTCGCACCATACATGAGCAGAGATCGTTTTTGCTATTGCAGCGCATGCTGCATTTCAATGACAACTCTGCTGCATTGCCCCGGGACCATCCAGACTATGACAGGTTGTTCAAAATTCGGCCTGTCGTGGAACATTTGTCTGCCAGGTTTCCAGAGGTTTATACTCCTGGAAAGAATATAGCCATTGATGAGTCCTTGATCTTGTATAAAGGGCGGCTGCTGTTTAGGCAGTACATTCCGAGCAAACGTGCTCGCTATGGCATCAAGCTGTACATGTTGTGTGAGAGCTCGACTGGCTATGTGTACAGCTTGAGAGTGTATACAGGGAAGGACACAACTCTTAACCCTGTAGGTTGCCCTCCCATGCTAGGGGTCACAGGAAAGATTGTATGGGAGCTTGTCCAGCCACTTCTTCACAAAGGTTATAACCTTTATGTGGACAATTTCTATACAGGAGTAGAGCTGTTCAGTGAGCTCTATAAAGCTGGCACCGTGGCTTGCGGTACAATTCGTTGTCGCCGCAAAGGATTCCCGCAGGAGCTTGTTTGCAAGAAGCTCCAGAAATCCCAGAGCACTGCGTTGCGTTCCAACGAACTGCTCGCAGTTAAGTTCTCAGATAGGCGTGATGTGTACATGCTCACTACAATTCATGCTGAGAGCACTTCCCCTGTCACGGTTTGGGGTCAGATGGCCGAAGTCCACAAGCCCACCTGTATACTTGATTACAACAAGTACATGGGCGGAGTGGACAAGAACGACCAGGTTCTTCAGCCATACAATGCGAGTCGTAAAACTCGCACTTGGTATAAGAAACTGTTTACGCACCTGATCCAGATGGCAACATACAATGCGTATGTTGTTTATCGTGAGACCACCACAGGAAGACTCATGTCTTTCCTTGACTTTCAGTTGTCTGTGATTGAAAGTCTTACTGCTACAGAAGCAGAAGCCTCCACTTCATGTGTTCTGGAGGACGTGGCAAGGCTGCAGGAGCGACACTTTGCAGATAAAATTCCTGCAACACCCAAAAAGGAGCGACCATGTCGTCGTTGTAAAGTGTGCTCGATGCAGGGAAAGAGGCAGGAGACTCGTGTTTACTGTCCCCAGTGCCCAAGTAAGCCTGCCTTCTGTTTTCCTACTTGCTTTATGTTGTATCACACTAAAGCAAAATACTGGGAAATTGACTGAGGTGGAGCTGCCAATAGGATAACCTTTCAATTGGTGTGAATGGATACCTACTGTCTGTGGGCCACTCCTTCACTACGCAAGCAGCTGCAGGATATTTCTTCCTCTACTTCATGAAATCATGGACTTCTCAACACCTTTATCTGCTTTCAGAACGTGGTAGTTGTTCTGTTCGCCAATTGACAAGTGCATTATAGTCCCCACGCTGCACATACTGGTGGACAGAACATATGCCACGTTGTCATGGAGTACCCGTGTTTCACATTCAACCGTTCTTCGTAGTTTATGATGTTCTCTTTAGGAAGTTTTTGAAAATTTCCAGCATGTTTGCCTTAGTTTCAAAGGTAGATATGCTTGCTCAGCTCGAGAAATGTTTTTGCGGCATACTCGGGCACCCCCCAACTTGCATCCACAAACTGGAAGGAGTTGGATAGAGCATTGTGAGAGCATTGATAGCTCGTGACAGAAATGTTCACTCAAGCTTCAAGTAGCTAGAGATGAAAGGCATTAGTATAGGGTCTCTTAACAATTGGACAGGGTTAGTCAGGACTCTGAGGACAGACACACGAACGGGTTAGAACAGCTTACGGTAGGTACGCTTTCCGAGGAATATTGCAAAGGTAGAAGGCAGATAGTAAAGGTAGTATAGATACACGTCCTGACTTCTTCTTCACCCATGGATTCAAATCCATTGCTGCCACACTCACACTGAATTTACTGTAGTACTTATGGGTCAATGCTGCTTGCCATGTTCATCCTCCGTTAGAACTTAGTAGATGGTCAGTTTGCTGTATGATAAGTGCATTACAGTCACTGCACATAACGGTGGATTGGACATATGCTACGTTGTCACGGACTACCCTTGTTTCACATTCATCCGTTCATAGTTTATGATGTTATCTTTTGAAAATTTCCAGCATGTTTGCCTTAGTTTCAAAGGTAGATATGCTTGCTCAGCTCGAGAAATGTTTTTGCGGCATACTCGAGCACCCCCCAACTTGCATCCACAAACTGGAAGGAGTTGGATTTAGCATAGTGAGTGCACTAAAGGTGCATGAAAGACATGTCTTCCTGAGCCTCATGTGGCTGTCATGGAAGTCATTAGTATAGGTTCACTGGGCATGAGTTCGGTAACGTTCTGGAAGAAGGAGGTGGAGACTTGACAGGTGGTAGAATATAGTCAAAGTCATTATGTCTTGTGGCATATGAATGTGATGGGCCCTTGCATGGCGGCAGTATGTTTGTGTGAGTGCAAGTGATATGGTTGTTTGGGCCCGTGGCTGGCGGTACGGAAGTCTTGTGTGTGGTGTGTGAATGGCGTGTGAATGGACCATAAAGTGGTTGGTGCCGTGATGTGGCTTTATGGCTCCCCTTCAGAAGGCTTGGCTTCAATATTTATATACTTTGATAAGTATTTGTGCTTTGAAGCCAGCGTTTCTGGAGGTGCTAAAACCAACCTGTGTAAGTGGTGGATTAGCTTTATCAAATGAGTGTTAGATTTATATTTGTGTCGGTTTAATGGCCTTTTGTAAGATATTTTTTTTTTCACAATGGGTAGCAGGGGACTTTCTGCCCTAGCTCAGTCGTCACCTAGGCAAACCTTTACATTTTTGAGTAGTAGACAAAGGGGGAAGTACAAGGGTGAATGACTTGCGTGGTTCTCACTGTTTTTTTTACCCAACATGCCCTGCTAGCCTCATATTTTGTTGAAAAAAATCACTATTTCCACACATTTTTGTGTGGGAAAGTTGTGGCATCGCCGGGCAGACATGCATTTCCTACCACCCAGTGTTCCCCAAGGTCTCCCGATAAAAATGGTACCTCACTCGTGTGGGAGGCCCAAGTACCCGCGACAGGCTAGGGCCCAAAACGTATTGAGGTGACATTAAAATTGCCTATCACAAAACAACCTGGTTTTGCAAGGGGGTCACCTCGGTTTTTGGCCCCGTGCTCGGCGGCCAGCTAGGGAAACCTATCAAACCCACACATTTCTGAAAACTAGACACCCGGGGGTTCCAGGGAGGTATGGCTTGCGTGGATCCCCCAACGTTTTCTTACCCAGAATCCCCTGCAAACCTCGAATTTAGCTGAAAAAATCACTTTTTCCACACATTTTTGTGTGGGAAAGTTGTGGCATCGCCGGGCAGACACGCATTTCCTACCACCCAGCGTTCCCCAAGGTCTCCCGATAAAAATGGTACCTCACTCGTGTGGGAGGCCCAAGTACCCGCGACAGGCTAGGGCCCAAAACGTATTGATGTGACATTAAAATTGCCTATCACAAAACAACCTGGTTTTGCAAGGGGGGTCACCTCGGTTTTTGGCCCCGTGCTCGGCGGCCAGCTAGGGAAACCTATCAAACCCACACATTTCTGAAAACTAGACACCCGGGGGTTCCAGGGAGGTATGGCTTGCGTGGATCCCCCAACGTTTTCCTACCCAGAATCCCCTGCAAACCTCGAATTTAGCTGAAAAAATCACTTTTTCCACACATTTTTGTGTGGGAAAGTTGTGGCATCGCCGGGCAGACACGCATTTCCTACCACCCAGCGTTCCCCAAGGTCTCCCGATAAAATGGTGCCTCACTCGTGTGGGAGGCCCAAGTACCCGCGACAGGCTAGGGCCCAAAAGGTATTGAGGCGACATTAAAATTGCCTATCACAAAACAATCTGGTTTTGTGAGAGGGGTCACCTTGGTTTTTGGCCCCGTGCTCGGCGGTCAGCTAAGGAAGCCTACCAAACCCACACATTTCTGAAAACTAGACACCCGGGGGTTCCAGGGAGGTATGGCTTGCGTGGATCCCCAACGTTTTCCTACCCAGAATCCCCTGCAAACCTCGAATTTAGCTGAAAAAATCACTTTTTCCACACATTTTTGTGTGGGAAAGTTGTGGCATCGCCGGGCAGACACGCATTTCCTACCACCCAGCGTTCCCCAAGGTCTCCCGATAAAAATGGTACCTCACTCGTGTGGGAGGCCCAAGTACCCGTGACAGGCTAGGGCCCAAAACGTATTGAGGTGACATTAAAATTGCCTATCACAAAACAACCTGGTTTTGCAAGGGGGGTCACCTCGGTTTTGGCCCCGTGCTCGGCGGCCAGCTAGGGAAACCTATCAAACCCACACATTTCTGAAAACTAGACATCCGGGGGTTCCAGGGAGGTATGGCTTGCGTGGATCCCCCAACGTTTTCCTACCCAGAATCCCCTGCAAACCTCGAATTTAGCTGAAAAAATCACTTTTTCCACACATTTTTGTGTGGGAAAGTTGTGGCATCGCCGGGCAGACACGCATTTCCTACCACCCAGCGTTCCTCAAGGTCTCCCGATAAAAATGGTACCTCACTCGTGTGGGAGGCCCAAGTACCCGCGACAGGCTAGGGCCCAAAACGTATTGAGGTGACATTAAGATTGCCTATCACAAAACAACCTGGTTTTGCAAGGGGGTCACCTCGGTTTTGGCCCCGTGCTCGGCGGCCAGCTAAGGAAACCTATCAAACCCACACATTTCTGAAAACTAGACATCCGGGGGTTCCAGGGAAGTATGGCTTGCGTGGATACCCGAACGTTTTCCTACCCAGAATCCCCTGCAAACCTCGAATTTAGCTGAAAAAATCACTTTTTCCACACATTTTTGTGTGGGAAAGTTGTGGCATCGCCGGGCAGACACGCATTTTCTACCACCCAGCGTTCCCCAAGGTCTCCCGATAAAAATGGTACCTCACTCGTGTGGGAGGCCCAAGTACCCGCGACAGGCTAGGGCCCAAAACGTATTGAGGTGACATTAAAATTGCCTATCACAAAACAACCTGGTTTTGCAAGGGGGTCACCTCGGTTTTGGCCCCGTGCTCGGTGGCCAGCTAGGGAAACCTATCAAACCCACACATTTCTGAAAACTAGACACCCGGGGGGTTCCAGGGAGGTATGGCTTGCGTGGATCCCCCAACATTTTCCTACCCAGAATCCCCTGCATACCTCGAATTTAGCTGAAAAAATCACTTTTTCCACACATTTTTGTGTGGGAAAGTTGTGGCATCGCCGGGAAGACACGCATTTCCTACCACCCAGCGTTCCCCAAGGTCTCCCGATAAAAATGGTACCTCACTCGTGTGGGAGGCCCAAGTACCCGCGACAGGCTAGGGCCCAAAATGTATTGAGGTGACATTAAAATTGCCTATCACAAAACAACCTGCGTTTTGCAAGGGGGTCACCTCGGTTTTTGGCCCCGTGCTCGGCGGCCAGCTAGGGAAACCTATCAAACCCACACATTTCTGAAAACTAGACACCCGGGGGTTCCAGGAGGTATGGCTTGCGTGGATCCCCCAACGTTTTCCTACCCAGAATCCCCTGCAAACCTCGAATTTAGCTGAAAAAATCACTTTTTCCACACATTTTTGTGTGGGAAAGTTGTGGCATCGCCGGGCAGACACGCATTTCCTACCACCCAGCGTTCCCCAAGGTCTCCCGATAAAAATGGTACCTCACTCCTGTGGGAGGCCCAAGTACCCGCGACAGGCTAGGGCCCAAAACATTTTGTGATAGGCAATTTTGATGTTGCCTCAATACGTTTTTGGCCCTTGCCTGTCGCGGGTACTTGGGCCTCCCACACGAGTGAGGTACCATTTTTATCAGGAGACCTTAGGGAACGCTGAGTGGTAGGAAATGCGTGTCTGCCCAGCGATGCCACAACTTTCCCACACAAAAATGTGTGGAAAAAGTGATTTTTTCAGCTAAATTTGAGGTTTGCAGGGATTCTGGTAAGAAAACGTTGGGGGATCCATGCAAGCCATACCTCCCTGAAACCCCCGGGTGTCTAGTTTTCAGAAATGTGTGGGTTTGATAGGTTTCCCTAGCTGGCCACTGAGCACGGGCCAAAACCGAGGTGACCCCTTGCAAAACCAGGTTGTTTTGTGATAGGCAATTTTAATGTCACCTAAATACGTTTTGGGCCCTAGCCTGTCGCTGGTACTTGGGCCTCCCACACGCAGTGAGGTACCATTTTTATCGGGAGACCTTGGGGAACGCTGGGTGGTAGGAAATGCGTGTCTGCCCAGCGATGCCACAACTTTCCCACACAAAAATGTGTGGAAAAAGTGATTTTTTCAGCTAAATTTGAGGTTTGCAGGGATTCTGGGTAAGAAAACGTTGGGGGATCCACGCAAGCCATACCTCCTGAAACCCCCGGGTGTCTAGTTTTCAGAAATGTGTGGGTTTGATAGGTTTCCTAGCTGGCCGCCGAGCACGGGCCAAAACCGAGGTGACCTCCTGCAAAACCAGGTTGTTTTGTGATAGGCAATTTTAATGTCACCTCAATATGTTTTGGGCCCTAGCCTGTCGCTGGTACTTGGGCCTCCCACACGAGTGAGGTACCATTTTTATCAGGAGACCTTGGGAACGCTGGGTGGTAGGAAATGCGTGTCTGCCCAGCGATGCCACAACTTTCCCACACAAAAATATGTGGAAAAAGTGATTTTTTCAGCTAAATTTGAGGTTTGCAGGGGATTCTGGGTAAGAAAACGTTGGGGGATCCACGCAAGCCATACCTCCTTGAAACCCCCGGGTGTCTAGTTTTCAGAAATGTGTGGGTTTGATAGGTTTCCTAGCTGGCCGCCGAGCACGGGGCCAAAACCGAGGTGACTCCCTTGCAAAACCAGGTTGTTTTGTGATAGGCAATTTTAATGTCACCTCAATACGTTTTGGGCCCTAGCCTGTCGCGGGTACTTGGGCCTCCCACACGAGTGAGGTACCATTTTTATCCGGAGACCTTGGGGAACGCTGGGTGGTAGGAAATGCGTGTCTGCCCGGCGATGCCACAACTTTCCCACACAAAAATGTGTGGAAAAAGTGATTTTTTTCAGCTAAATTTGAGGTTTGCAGGGGATTCTGGGTAAGAAAACGTTGGGGGATCCACGCAAGCCATACCTCCCTGAAACCCCTGGTGTCTAGTTTTCAGAAATGTGTGGGTTTGATAGGTTTCTAGCTGGCCGCCGAGCACGGAGCCAAAAACCGAGGTGACTCTCCTGCAAAACCAGGTTGTTTTGTGATGGGCAATTTTAATGTCACCTCAATACGTTTTGGGCCCTAGCCTGTCGCGGGTACTTGGGCCTCCCACACGAGTGAGGTACCATTTTTATCGGGATGCCTTGGGGAACGCTGGGTGGTAGGAAATGCGTGTCTGCCCGGCGATGCCACAACTTTCCCACACAAAAGTGTGTGGAAAAAGTGATTTTTTCAGCTAAATTCGAGGTTTGCAGGGGATTCTGGGTAGGAAAACGTTGGGGGATCCACGCAAGTCATACCTCCCTGGAACCCCCCGGGTGTGTAGTTTTCAGAAATGTGTGGGTTTGATAGGTTTCCCTAGCTGGCCGCCGAGCACGGGGCCAAAACCGAGGTGACCCCTTTCAAAACCAGGTTGTTTTGTGATAGGCAATTTTAATGTCACCTCAATATGTTTTGGGCGCTAGCCTGTCGCGGGTACTTAGGCCTCCCACACAAGTGAGGTACCATTTTTATCGGAAGACTTTGGGGAACACGGGGTGGGTGGAATTTTGTGGATCCACGCAGATTCCAGAACTTTCCACCACAGAAATGTGAGGAAAATGTTTTTTTTTTTACAATATTATAGGTTTGCAAGGGATTCTTGGTAGCATAACCTGGTGAGAGCCAGCCAAGTCACCCCATCCTGGAGTCCCCTGGGTGTCTAGTTTTCAAAAATGTATAGGTTTCCTAGGTTTCCCTAGGTGCCGGCAGAGCTATGGTTCAAAATCTACAGCTAGGCACTTTGTTGAAAAAGGGTCCGTTTTCACTGTGAAAATGTGGTGTGTCCACGTTGCGTTTGGGCCATTTCCTGTCGTGGGTACTTGGGCCTCCCACACGAGTGAGGCACCATTTTTATTGGGAGACCTGGGGGAACGCGGGGTGGGTGGAATTTTGTGGATCCACGCAGATTCCAGAACTTTCCACCACAGAAATGTGAGGAAAATGTGTTTTTTTTAACAATATTATAGGTTTGCAAGGGATTCTGGGTAGCATAACCTGGTGAGAGCCAGCTAAGTCACCCCATCCTGGAGTCCCCTGGGTGTCTAGTTTTCAAAAATGTATAGGTTTCCTAGGTTTCCCTAGGTGCCGGCAGAGCTATGGTTCAAAATCTACAGCTAGGCACTTTGTTGAAAAAGGGTCCGTTTTCACTGTGAAAATGTGGTGTGTCCACGTTGCGTTTTGGGCCATTTCCTGTCGCGGGTACTTGGGCCTCCACACAAGTGAGGTACCATTTTATCGGAAGACTTTGGGGAACGCGGGGTGGGTGGAATTTTGTGGATCCACGCAGATTCCAGAACTTTCCACCACAGAAATGTGAGGAAAATGTGTTTTTTTGACAATTTTTTAGGTTTGCAAGGGATTCTGGGTAGCATAACCTGGTGAGAGCCAGCCAAGTCACTCCCATCCTGGAGTCCCCTGGGTGTCTAGTTTTCAAAAATGTATAGGTTTGCTAGGTTTCCCTAGGTGCTGGCAGAGCTAGGGTTCAAAAACTACAGCTAGGCACTTTGCCAAATAAGGGTCATTTTTCACAGTGAAATTGAGGTGTGTCCACGTTGCGTTTTGCACCGTTTCCTGATGCGGACACTAGGCCTACCCACACAAGTGAGGTACCATTTTTCTCGGAAGACTTTGGGGAACACGGGGTGGGTAGAAATTTGTGGATCCACGCAGATTTCAGGACTTTCCACCACAGAAATGTAAGGAAAATGTGGGTTTTTTTACAATTGTTTAGGTTTGCAAGGGATTCTGGGTAACAGAACCTGGTGAGAGGCAGTAAAGTCACCCCATCCTGGATTCCCCTGGGTGTCTAGTTTTCAAAAATATATAGGTTTGCTAGGTTTCCCTAGATGCAGGCAGAGCTAGGATTCAAAACTACAGCTAGGCACTTTGCCAAAAAAGGGTCATTTTTCACTGTGAAATTGGGGTGTGTCCACGTTGCGTTTTGCGCCATTTCCTGTCGCAGGCTCTAGGCCTACCCACACAAGTGAGGTACCATTTTTCTCGGAAGACTTTGGGGAACGCAGGGTGGGTTGAAATTTGTGTATCCACGCAGATTCCAGAACTTTCCACCACAGAAATGTAGGGAAAATGTGTTTTTTTTTACCATTTTTTAGGTTTGCAAGGGATTCTGGGTAACAGAACCTGATGAGAAGCAGTCAAGTCACCCCATCCTGGATTCCCCTGGGTGTCTAGTTTTCAAACATGTATAGGTTTGCTAGGTTTTCCTAGGTGCCGGCAGAGCTAGGGTTCAAAAACTACAGCTAGGCATTTTGCCAAAAAAGGGTCGTTTTTCACTGTGAAATTGTGGTGTGTCCACGTTGCGTTTTGCACCGTTTCCTGTCGCGGTCACTAGGCCTACCCACACAAGTGAGGTACCATTTTTCTCGGAAGACTTTGGGGAACGTGGGGTGGGTAGAAATTTGTGGATCCGCACAGATTACAGACCTTTCCACCACAGAAATGTGAGGAAAATGTGTTTTTTTTGACAATTGTTTTAGGTTTGCAAGGGATTCTGGGTAACAGAACCTGGTGAGAGGCAGTAAAGTCACCCCATCCTGGATTCCCCTGGGTGTCTAGTTTTAAAAAATGTATAGGTTTGCTAGGTTTCCCTAGATGCAGGCAGAGCTAGGATTCAAAAACTACAGCTAGGCACTTTGCCAAAAAAGGGTCATTTTTCACTGTGAAATTGGGGTGTGTCCACGTTGCGTTTTGCGCCATTTCCTGTCGCAGGCTCTAGGCCTACCCACACAAGTGAGGTACCATTTTTCTCGGAAGACTTTGGGGAACGCAGGGTGGGTTGAAATTTGTGTATCCACGCAGATTCCAGAACTTTCCACCACAGAAATGTAGGGAAAATGTGTTTTTTTTTACCATTTTTTAGGTTTGCAAGGGATTCTGGGTAACAGAACCTGGTGAGAAGCAGTCAAGTCACCCCATCCTGGATTCCCCTGGGTGTCTAGTTTTCAAAAATGTATAGGTTTGCTAGGTTTCCCTAGGTGCTGGCAGAGCTAGGGTTCAAAAACTACAGCTAGGCACTTTGCCAAAAAAGGGTCATTTTTCACTGTGAAATTGGGGTGTGTCCACGTTGCGTTTTGCGCCATTTCCTGTCGCAGGCTCTAGGCCTACTCACACAAGTGAGGTACCATTTTTCTCGGAAGACTTTGGGGAACGCAGGGTGGGTTGAAATTTGTGTACCCACGCAGATTCCAGAACTTTCCACCACAGAAATGTAGGGAAAATGTGGTTTTTTTGACAATTTTTTAGGTTTGCAAGGGATTCTGGGTAACAGAACCTGGTGGGAGCCAGTCAAGTCACCCCATCCTGGATTCCCCTAGGTGTCTAGTTTTCAAAAACGTATATGTTTGCTAGGTTTCCCTAGATGCCGGCAAGCTAGGGTTCAAAAACTACAGCTAGGCACTTTGCCAAAAAAGGGTCATTTTTCACTGTGAAATTGGGGTGTGTCCACGTTGCGTTTTGTGCCATTTCCTGTCGTGGGCACTAGGCCTACCCACACAAGTGAGGTACCATTTTACTCGGAAGACTTTGGGGAACGCGGGGTGGGTGGAAATTTGTGGATCCATGCAGATTCCAGAACTTTCCACCACAGAAATGTGAGGAAAATGTGTTTGTTTGGACAATTTTTTAGGTTTGCAAGGGATTCTGGGTAACAGAACCTGGTGAAAGCCAGTCAAGTCACCCCATCCTGGATTCCCCTGGGTGTCTAGTTTTCAAAAATGTATAGGTTTGCTAGGTTTCCCTGGGTGCCGGCAGAGCAAGGGTTCAAAAACTACAGCTAGGCACTTTGCAAAAAAAGGGTAATTTTTCATTGTGAAAATGTGGTGTGTTCACGTTGCGTTTTGAGCCGTTTCCTGTCGTGGGCACTATGCCTACCCACACAAGTGAGGTACCATTTTTATCGGGACACTTACGGTAATTCAGATTTGTAAAGCAACTGTTATTACCTATTGACTTTCGATGCAGTTCTGCCTTCCAAATGAAAGACAATGTGTAAAAAAGAAGTTATTTTGAAAAATGACCTATAATTCTCATGCTAGTATGAGTATTACCAATTTCAGAAATGTGCAAATATCTACTGTTTCTAAACTCTATATTGTGTTCCCATTTCAGAAATACATAGGAGTCTTTCATACCGAATATTCCATGTATACATTTTCCCAGAATAATTGCTATATACCCGGTACATAATAAAAAACCATTGCAAGACGCTGCTCAGTTTTTGGCTCTGGGTTCGTCGGGTTCTTGGTGAACCTACAAGTCCTATATATCCCCACAACCAGTAAGGTCCAGTGGATGTAACGGTATATTGCTTTCAAAGAGCAGTCATAATTAGAAGAAGTTACAGGTGAAAACGTTGACACAAAAGGCTGTTTTTTTCAACTAATTTTCCATTTTTCCTATATTTAACTGTTATTTTCTATAAAGAAACCTTGATGGATTTACGCAAATGACCCCTTGCTGAATTCAGCATTTTGTCTACTTTTCTAAAATGTATAGATTTCCAGGATCCATTATTGCTTTCATACCCATTTCTACCATTAACTGGAAGAAGGTTGAAAGCACAAAAAATAGCAAAAATAGGCTATGTCCCAGAAAAATGCCAAAACTGTGTAAAATTTTTTGGTTTTCTGACAAAAGTCTGTCATTCCCTAAAAGCTGGGAAAATGGAGATTTCAGACCCACAAACCCTTTTTTGATACCATTTGCAGGGAAAAACCCAGACGCTTTCATATGCGGGACTTTTTTCCCATTTTTCCCCCAAAAACCAAAATGTAGCTGTATTTTGGCTAAAATCTGGGACCCCTCCAGGGGAATCCACAAACCCTGGGTACCTTTAGAATCCCCATGATGTTGGAAGAAAAGGACGCAAATTTGGCGTGGATACCTTATGTGGTCAAAAAGTTACTGAGGCCTAATCGCGAACTACTACAAATAGCCAAAAAAGGGCTCAGCACTGGGGTGGAAAAGACCCAGCAGTTAAGGGGTTAAAAACTGAAAGAAACCCAATTGTAGATGCAATGTTTACCATGAAAAATTACTTCTCACTTGCATTTCAATTTGAGATATGGAAATTCTAGAGTAAAGACTGCTACAGTTCACCCACGACAACACCGGATAAGGTCTGAAGCATAAACACAATATAAAACCATAACCAAATAACCTCTAAACATACTTGTACTGATAAGTACACTAAAGCGAGCAAAAATCAAAGCTCACCTGAAAAGAATAATATTTAGGTATTTCCCCAAAAAACAATGATACGGTCTGGAATACACAAAAGATAAGAAAATGTAGCCAATTTGGTTGAATGCATAATAAAGCTGATAAATGCTATACTAACAGGTGAAAAACACACCTTACTTGCCAGCATAGTGATTGGCAGAACCTGAGAATACAGACTGAACAGTAAAGATAGTCGAGTGCCATATAAACGAAATTTCAAAAAGCTTGCGCTTTACGATAGAGAAAAGCTAGACCATGTTCTATATGTGCCATCTTAGGTGTGAGCAATTTAATAAAAAGAAGGAGAGTATGAATCCCTTCATCTACAATTTGAATGCTATTTCTCTTGGTTTTTATTAAGGATTCAAACCATAACCATACCCAAGGCCTATTGGACTTATTAGTTCAAATTTACTGAAGGTGAAAAGACTGAAAAATAAAACTTACTCTCTGCGTTAGATTTGAACTCTCAAAAGATTCAAAAGGCTGGATCATGTTGTCCATGTCACATCTTGGGGCAGAATGATCGAATGGAGAAATGAAGAATATCTACATCTCTCAGTCCATAAATTGAATTCCTATGTAGACACCATTTAATGGTTTTACTTGAAAATCAAACCACAATTATGCAAAGAACCCAATATGCTCAAATAATTCAGACTTCAAAAAGCAAAACTGAAAAGTAAAACAAATGAAGAATATAAAGCATCAATCTAGATATGTGAATTAGATGTGACCCTCGATACTGCCAAAGATTAATATGACAATCTTAAAGTGATAAAACAGCATCAGTTGATGGAGCAGGGAAAATAAAAAATTTTAACCCCTAACAAATTTTATAAATAATTAATAAAATGTTCGTTTAAATGTATTAATCAACACTGTATGTGTGGGAAAGGTAACACGCCAATGTGTGTGCTAAATAATCTATTAATGGATGTCCGTGTGTCTAATTATAACGTAAAAATAAATGCGTACTAATTAAAAATAAATGCATGTTTTTGTGCTTCATAGAAATAAAACGTGTCGTTGCAAAAACAATAGTGATGGTAAGTAAGGAACAGCTTAAATGTTGCTTTCTGCTAGGTAATAACTAACTGGGGTACGTAGATGACGGGAGGGAAACGAAAAGGCTATTTTTCTCTATTTTAATTATGTTTTGTTTGCCTCAAATTAGTGCTTCTAAAGTATAACCGAGTGGCGATATAAAATGGCCGCCAGTGGGAAGATGTGCGCAGGCGCAAGGGGACATGTGACACGGGATGAAGTCGGAGAAAAAACTAACCTCGTGGTGTTGCTGAGAGGCTAGGATGCGAGAAATGGTCAAGGCTGATGTGACCTAATTGAACTGATAGTGTGCCTTGGTGATCAGCAGGAGACCCGTGGGAAACCAGTTTAAGAGAAAGGACAATGACTGCGGAGTTCTCGAATGTATCGAAAGAAGTTACAAATGTACTGATCGAAGCGGATGGAAACATGTCTTGAACGTGTGGGAAAGGAAATGATCCAAGGACCATTGAATCCAAGAGAACTTGATTAAAAGAATGAATAAGATGACATGCATGGACCAATGAAAGAAAAGCGTGTTATTAATGTTGCAACAATTAGTTAGCAAAGTTAGAATTAGGGTATAAGAGGGCCTACTCTTAGTGGGAGAGGTTGCATTGTCAGTCGCAGTCACAGTCAGGAGCGGAGTTGGAGAGTCGTGTTGGTGTTGGTGGCTTCCAGTGCTGGGTGGTCCTGATCGATCCCTTACTGAGCGGGAGATGCTGAAAGACTGTTAGATGAGACGGGTTGCAGGTAGCGGATGCTGACGAGCTGAAGTTGCTGTTGCTGTCTTAATTTTCCAGTTGAGTATGAGAATCAGGTTATTTCTAATTCTTAAACTTAGGTTAGAAATCATTAGGCTAAATTAGGAAGGTAGGCAGGTAATTAGGGTTTTGCTTCATGACAAAAGATTTCCTTTCTGCAATAAATTGATTATGTTTAATAAATATTTGAATTAATAATGAATGAATAATTGAACAAAAGTTTAAATTCTTTCTCATGCTTTTAAAATTATATAAAAATTAAGATTCTTTAAATCAAATGACTCAGTGATTATTTTCCTAAGTAATTGTGACATCAGTAATTGGTTATTGTGATTCAGCTGGTCTTAATCACTATGAACTAATTTCTTACATGAATGATTCATCGACAAAACAATGAGCAGGAATATCTTAAGAAATAACTAAAAGAAAGCGATAGGTTAAGGTAACAAGATATCCCGGCTCCTTCCAGCGGTACATAAATGGTGTCTTCCATTTAGTTCTCATGCTTCTCCTAGGAGTACAGAATTTCGTAAAGGTGTAAAGGAAAATCCAGGTGTGTGCGTGTGTGTTAGGCGATGTTTATGGGCCCCATCGTCATGTGGATGTGAGAAAATATAGTTTGCCCCTGGATGACCTATAAGTGACCTAGGAGGAGAATAGTTTTTATTGTACGCGCTGCATCAGATTTCTTGGTAGCAGAGTTATGGTTTTCTATAGATTAGTTTAGTGATTATTGTTTATTGATTATTGATTATTTTATGACTAACATTATATGTTGAGTCGCGTTATGTTATATGTGAGTTTTCACGCTTCTGGGATGTAGGAAGTGGAACACGTGTGGCAAGAGAAGTCACATGGAATTTGGTACATGGTCTGAATTCATTTTGGTAATAACGCAGGTTGTGTTATGTTAGGGATTTTCTGTACGAAAAGAGTGTAATTGAAATAGCAAATCACGTTTACTTGTGAAACTTTGGCCTTAATTCTCAGGAGCCTAGTCTCCACATGTGTCTTATCCCCAGAGAAACGAGTAAATTGTTTGTTTGAAAGAAGGGTAAGGTAGAGGGAAGTGCTACTTTATCGGCGAGAGTAAATAATTCTGTGGTAGGGTAGAGGTAAGCGCTGCCTACTGGAAATACAGGATTCTTGTGTAAAAGGACAAAGCTGTCACTTTTGTTTAGCGAATCAGACCATGGAATTGTTTTAATTGTTGTAACTAACGAAGAAAACAGCGAAAAGAAAAAATAGCCGATAAATTTTGTAAAGGAGGGGTAAAAGAGCAGAAGTGACGTAGAACAGTGCCGCGCTAGGATTGGATAGTGCGCTAGTCACGTGAACACAGAGCAGGAGTGACGTAGAAAAGTGCCGCGCTAGGATTGGTTGGTTCACGGACGAAGGAAATTGTTCTGATTGGTACGTTAGTGTGAGTCGCGCTGTAATTGGTCGAAGTTCGGTACACAGAACAGCGTTAGCGTAAAGAGAAAACAAATAGAAAACATGCCGTATTACGAGTATGAAAGGGAGAGAACGTCATGGACGACGAAATTGAAGAATTTCTTTAAGAAAGACAAAAAGGTTGTGACTAGAGAGGGACAAGTAATTCCTCCGCCGAAATCAGCAGCTTCACATATGATGCTGAAATATGGATATCATACGTGCATATGGTTGGAAAATTGGGCAAAATATACGAAGAATGATGGTGCTTTAGCTTTCCCTGAGAATGGTTCATTTAGTGTAGCGGTTTTGCGAAATTTGCGAGAAAAAATGTGTAAATTGGAACCTAGACCTAGACCAACACAGTTTGAGGCTTTGACGGAATGGGAAGATGAGATGTATGAACGAGAGAGATTCAGAGGAATGAGAGATCATGAGTTTATGCCTGGAAGATTGTGGGGAGTAAATCATGAGGACAGAATAAAACGATGGAGATGTGCTAACATGACAGGAGGTTTGTTTCCAGCTTTTACAGTTGAGGAAGGGACTAAGAAAAAGCGGACTGAGAAAAAGAAACATATAGAGAGAGAAAAGTATATGCATGAGAGCGAAACGGATGACGAGTTGCTGGAAGATATTTTAAATAGAAATCCACCTCCGTATCAGCAGAGTTCTACAGTGGTGACACCAAATGCGCCGCTAATAGAGACTATGCGAAATAAAAGCCCGGAAAAGAGAATTGAAGTAAATAGGTCACAAGAACAAATGAGAACTTCTCAAAATGAAG
Organism: Calotriton arnoldi; assembly: GCA_963921515.1. NCBI lineage: Eukaryota > Metazoa > Chordata > Amphibia > Caudata > Salamandridae > Calotriton > Calotriton arnoldi. Next base: position 74,641 of record CAWUFW010020877.1, read on the forward strand.
GAATAGAAAGCGACAATGCAAGCGAATTAGCAAGGACAACAAAAGAACTAACTGAGAAGATTAGAGAATTAACGAAAAATATGGAAGCAGTTACTGTGCCTGTAACAATAGGTCCAGTAATACCCGTTTTTGAGAATCAGAAAATTGATGAACGATCTTTGGTAATTCCCATGAGTTCACAATTTCAGAGAGAAAAGGAAAGGATGGAACGAAGTGCAAGTACAAGTAATTTGGCTAGTACTTACAGACCAAGTCCACCTACAAATTTGACAGTAAATGAGTGCAATGGTAGGAAAATGCATATGGTAACAGAATCTGCAACAGAAACCCCTGAAAAGAGTAGTAATTGGATAGAACTAAATAATACACCCATAGGTCCGACTCCTGATGAGTTAAATGAGTGGATGAAGGCATTTAAAATAAAAGAACCAGAAGAAAAACCATTAGATGTAATTAGGTTAAAAATCGATATGGAAGAATTAATTCTAGGAACAATTGGTACCGAAAAGATAAAAAATTACCAGGATGATGAAATAATGTTTCTGTGCAAAAGTATTACATGGAGGGCAAAGAATTTACATGACAAACTAGAAGAAGTAGCCAGTGAGATTGGAATAGACTTTGCGAAAGTGAAAACGTTGCAGAAACCATACAGAGTAGACTTTTGTGAAAAGGATATTGAAAATTTGAACACGGCAGGAAGGCTGACACAGATAAAGGAGTTAATTGTGTTGTTGAGAAAATGGGGTGATGTGGACAGATGGAAGGTTAGATGGACAAAGAAGAATGAGAAAACTACAGACAAAGGTTCATTGGCCTTTATGATAACTGAAAAAGAATCTGTTGCCAAAGAATACCCCATGAGAGAAACTCCAGGTGGTAGTTACGTGCATGTTCCCTGGACTAGGCAGGACATACTGTCATTTACCAATGACTTTCCAAAGTTAAGAGAGAAGCCAGTTGAGTGGTACCGACAAGTAGAGAGGTTTGTAAAAGTCTCAAAAGTGTTGTGGATAGATTTAGATGGATTGTTTGACATAGTGGTACCAACAGATTTGTGGTCAGAATGTAAGATTACAGTTGACTGGCCAACTACAGAATATCCAAGAGATCCTAAGACAGGAGCTCCAGGTCCTGATGTGATGAAGAAGTACGATAAGGTGATTACCTTTTTGAAGAATAAGATTCCTCCTAAAGAGACAGATTGGGTAAAAATCGATAGAACTACACAGGAAAGTAAGGAGTCTGTACATGCATATTATGAGCGATTGTTATTGGTTTTCAAGCAGTATAGTGGTTATGAAGAGTTGAGTGAAAAAGACATGAGTCATTTTGTATACCGATTTGTGTTTGGCCTGAAACAAGAAATAAGTGATATGATTAAGCAACACATGATAAACTGGCAGAATGGAAGTGTAGATGAGGTGCTGAGGTATGCTAAGTATTGTAGTGATGAAATAGAGAGTAAACAGCGTAAGTTGAAAGAGAAGGCAATGTGGGCACAGGTGAAGGTGGCAGAAAAACAAGAAGCTCAATTGGACAATAATAATGGAAATGAAACAGGACAGAATAAAATGCGACCTAACATAGGTAAAGGAAAGGGTCAAGTGAGTCTAGAAGAGGCAAAGAAGAAATGGCCATGTCATAATTGCGGAAAATTAGGGCATTGGAGAAACGAGTGTAAGTTCCCACCTAAACCTAATCCGGAACATCAATCATTAACTCCACAGGTGCAGAATGAGGTAGTTGTTCAACAAAGTCAGGTGCCGCAACCACCACTTCCCAACACTGTTAACCAACAAAGATACAGTACAGAAACAGGATTCTACAGAGGAGAGCAGGTAACACAGTTGCCGCGAGCAGCTAATATTTCTCAGTATTGGTTGCGTCAGAGTGAGGATGACCCGGATGAAAGATTCTGACGGTGCCCAGGAGAGGGGAAAGAGTGCGTGCTTGGCGCAACTCTAGAGGTAGATCAGTCTGGTCCCTTTGTGGATGGAGAAGTGAATGGTGCAAATGTAACATTCCTTGTCGATACTGGAGCTACCCGTTCTACTGTTAGATCAGTGGAAATTCCAAACCTTCCTCTCTCAGGTGAATACATCCAAGTAGTAGGAGTAGCCAATCAGCAGATTAAAACCCCACTTACTGAATTGGTGGAAGTAAAAATTGGTTCTTTTAGTAAAATGCATAAATTTGTAGTGTGCGATTGTAGTCCTGTAAATCTTTTGGGTCGTGACCTCTTGTGCAAGATGAATTGCACAATTTATTGTACGCCAGATGGAATTGGATTTCAGACTTCAGATGAAGATGTTTTGTATAAAGTAACTTTGATGAATCAGGAACCTGAAACGAATGGTTTGTTTCCTGCATTTGATGCAGAAAAACTTCCAGAAGAACTAAAAAGTGCAGTAAAAGAAAGTGTGTGGGATTTTACAGGAGAAGACATTGGATTAATGAAAGAAGTTGATCCCGTAAAAGTGACAGTAAAAGAAGGGACAACTTACCCGAATACGCCACAGTACAAATTAACTCCAGAAATAATTGAAGGAATAACTCCTGTGATAAATAAAATGATTGAACAGGGAATTCTAAAAGAAATCATGAGCAGTCCATGTAATTCACCTATTATGGGACTGAAAAAGCCAAATGGAACATATAGAATAGTACAGGATTTGAGAAAGATCAACAAAATAGTTGTGCCCTGTTGTCCAATAGTGCCAAACCCTGCAGTAATTCTATATCAAATTCCACATGAAGCTGAGTGGTACACTGTGATAGATTTGTGTCACGCATTTTTCTCTATTCCTTTGCATCCAGATAGCCAGCCATTATTTGCGTTCCGGTTTGGAGAGCGTATTTTGGCATGGTGCCGAATTCCTCAGGGGTATACAGAAAGCCCCTCAATCTTTAATCAGATTCTAAAGAAATCTCTGGAAGATTTGAAAATGCCAGAAAAATCAGTGATGGTGCAGTATATCGATGACCTGTTGGTGGCATCGAAAACCAAAGAGGCATGTGTAAGTGATACAATTGCTTTACTGAACCATCTAGAGAAAAGAGGACATAAAGTGTCTCCTTCAAAATTACAGTTTTGTCAGAAAGAAGTCCAGTATTTAGGGCATAAAATTGAGAAAGGAGTGCGAAAGATAGCGACAGAAAGAGTAAGAATGATTCAAGGAATGAGAGCACCAATGACTCAAAGAGAGGTAAGAATGTTTTTGGGAATGGTTGGATATTGTCGACAGTGGATAAGTGGTTTCTCTTTGATTGCAAAACCATTACAAAAATTGACCAAGAAAGATGTAAAAGACCCTTTTGAGTTAAACAAAGAAGAAATGAAATCTTTCAAAGAATTGAAAAAGAAACTGTGTGAGGCACCTGCATTAGGCATGCCTGATTATGAGAAGGATTTTGAGTTGTACTGCAGTGAAAGAGATGGATGTGCGTTTTCAGTACTGGTACAAAAACATGGAACGACAAAAAGACCAATTGCTTATTTTTCAGCTGTTTTAGATCCAATAGCAAAAGCATTGCCTGGATGTCTGAAAGCAGTTGCTGCTACTTGTGTAAGTCTGGAACAAAGTGAAGGTATAGTGATGGGGTATCCACTGAGAGTATATGTTCCCCACTCAGTAGAAATTCTTTTGACAAGAACAAAAACACAGTACATGACACATAGTCGGCTGACTAAGTACGAAAAAGTCATCTTGAGTGCTGAAAATGTGACCATAGATAGATGCATGAATGTAAATCCTTCAACATCATTGCCAGATGAGGAAAATATAATTGAACAGGACGAAGTAGATCATGATTGTCTGAACGTGCTGGAATATTGCACGAAACCAAGAGCTGACATAAAGGATGAACCGTTAAAGGAATCTGATTATGTCATGTTTGTGGATGGCTCATGCTTGAGAACAAAAGAAGGAGTTTTAAGCGCAGCTTACGCAGTGTGCACAGTGGCAACTGTGATGGAAGCGTCTTGTCTGAAAGGAATAAGGTCTGCACAAGTTGCGGAACTGATTGCTTTGATTCAAGCATGCAAATTAGGAAGAAATGTACGAGTCACGATTGTGACCGATAGCCAATATGGTTTCGGCATCGTACATGACTTCGGTCAGATTTGGTCACAAAGAGGATTTTTGACATCTGCAGGAACACCTATCAGAAATGGAGATTTTGTTAAAAAGCTGCTTGAGGCGATACAGTTGCCTAAACAAATCGCTGTAGTGAAGTGCAAGGCGCATAAGAAAAACGAAGATTACATAGCCGTCGGCAATAATTATGCCGATGAGATTGCCAAATATTGTGCAGAGAACATGGTGTCCATGAACAAAAATAGAGAAAGGGAGCATATCTCTTCTCCTTTGCTTTTTACTAATACTGTCGAGACATGGGATGAAGTAAGGCAGTTACAAGAAACTGCAAGAGATGAGGAAAAAGATTACTGGATAAAAGCAGGATGTAGAAGACAGGAAAATAATGGTGTGTGGGTATACAGAGATGAAAGACCAGTTATGCCTGATAGCATGATTGCAGACATGGCACGGATGTACCATGGACAAGCTCATATTGGGAGAGATGCAATGATCAGACTTTTTAGACAAACCTGGTATAACCCAAAATTCAGAGCCATTGCTGAAAGTCTTTGTCAAAGATGTCTTATTTGTCAGCAGTTTAACCCAGGAAGAAAAACAGTAGTGAGTCTAGGAACAATAGGACGAGAAGGAGGTCCATTCACTAGGATGCAGTTGGACTTTATAGAGATGCCCCCTAGTAACAGACTAAGATATGTTCTAGTGGTCGTCTGTTTGTTCTCTCGTTGGGTGGAGGCATACCCCACGAGAAGGAATGATGGAACAACAGTGGCAAAACTTATGCTGCGAGAGTTCATTCCAAGGTATGGTTTTCCAGTCACGGTTGAGACAGATAGAGGAACACATTTTCAAAATGAGTTGATCCAATTGATTTGTGAAGCATTGAGTATTAAACAAAAACTACATTGTGCTTACAGACCAGAGGCTTCTGGGGTAGTGGAGCAGATTAATGGAACAATTAAAAACAGATTGGGAAAAATGTGTCAAGCTACAGGACTCAAATGGCCAGATGCACTGCCTCTTGTTCTGATGACCATCAGAAGCATCCCTGAAAAGAAAACTGGACTCAGTCCTCATGAGATGATCATGGGACGAGCAATGAGACAAGCACACGTACCTGTCAACAAGTTATTAACTATAACTGATGATCTAGTACTGGATTATTGCAAGGGACTGGCTGATGTGGTGCGTTCTGTGTTTCATCAGGTTGGACCGGATGCGACCACTCTTGAAAGAAAACCAGCCCACGACTTGAATCCAGGAGACTGGGTCCGTATAAAAATCCACAGGAGAAGAAACTGTCTAGTTCCTCGCTGGGACGAACCACGACAGGTAATCCTAGTAACAACGACTGCAGTCAAGTGTGCAGGAGTGAAGAACTGGGTCCATGCCAGCCACACAATCAGAGTTCAAGAACCTACTGATCGACATGTGAGTCGACGTCTGGAAGTGTGGGATAAAAGTTTAACAGCTGGGACAACAAGGATAAGAGAAAGGGTGCCAGAACTTGAAGATCGACCTGAAAGTCGACATCTGGAAACCCCAACGGCAAACACCTCTAAAGAAGAAGAAGAAGAAGAAGAAAGAAATTCAGAAGTTCCAGAACCTGAAGATCGACCTGTAAGTCGACATCTGGAAATATCTGACACAAATTCAGAATCTGATGATTCAGTTGCAAACTGTGAAGAATTCCGAAGGAGAACTTGGGGTTATAAACCAATTAGAGAAGAAACTGAGCAAGAAATTGAGTTAGATGAACAACCAAGTACAAGTTATGGTGGAAATCCTTCAGAAATAATATTAATAGATGAAGTAGGGAAAGAAGTACACAAAAAGTTAGAAAATCGAGAAGAACCCCGAGGAGCAATAGGGACAGATAGAGAAACAGAAGAACAGGGAAATTTAGAAGCAGAAAGGGAGGAAAACACCAAATCGGAAGAACACCGAGGAGGGACAGTAATAAGGGAAAACAAGAAGGAGAAGACAGATCCACCAGTAGGAGATGACGAGATCATAAGTTTCAAAATAAGAGACAATAGTGAAACAGTTGAAACAGAAACTGAAGAAAGTGGAGAAGAGGAAAAAGCAAAAACTGAATCAAGAAAAAGAAATTGGAAATCAGAAAGAGAAGAAAGAGGAAGGTGAAGCCAAAAGGCCAAGAAAAGGAGATAATTGGCCCAACAGCTATATAAGAAAATTGAGATATAGAATAATAAGAGCGGGAGACGAAAGTGCTGAACAAGTGAATGAAGTAACAAGTCAAAAGGGACAAGAAAAACCTAGTGGAAAAAGATTACAAAAGTCCAAAAGGACAAAGAAAGTGAATGCAAAGTATAAGTCACCTGAGTGGCTGTATATTGCACTGACAGATTACAAAGAAGAAGAAAACACTCACGAGAACCAGAGACTGAGAAGTCGAATGGGAAAAGGTGAGATGCAACAAACTTGAAGTGAAGACTTATAGTGCTTCTGCCGGACACGACAATTTTACTGGATGTGACAAATCACCGGATGTGACAACGAAAGAATTCTGGAGAGAATTAAAAGAAAGTACCAAGCAAAGACTTTTTGAAAGCAGAGTGGCATCTAAGTCATTTCTGAGGTGTAGTGACACAATTTTCTGAAACTTAACAAATAGAAAAAAGAAAAATGGAAAATACTAGGGATAGAAGAGATAAATGTGAGTTTATAAAAAGATGGTGCAAAATGTGCTGCTTTTGTACAGGGTTATTAATGACCATATGGATAGTTTTAGCAATCACAATTCCTATTAGTTTAGCTGTGATAGAAGCAAAGAATGATACTAAACCAGAAAAAGAGACTAATATTAAAGAACCAGTTATCCTAAGAAGTAGTGCAGAGTTACATAAGGATAAGTCAGTAACAGACTTTTCTAAAAATGTTTTTACAAAATTGTTGTACGAATATGTAGAGACAATGGATGTGAGAGATTGTTATGTTTGTATGCAGTTGCCTGCATCAGTGTCAGAAGGTGTGACTTATCATCACCTACCTCTAACTTATGGAATAACATGTAGTGTAATAGCAAGTTTATTTTATAAAACAGGTAGATTAGAATCTTATTATACTGACATAGATAACATTTTTGCAAACATTCCAGTAGTACCAGAACTTAACAAAGTAAAACCAGCAAAGGTTTTAGGAGAATTCTTTCTAGAACATTGAAAATTAACCTTAGAAGAAATAGTTAGTAACAACCTTACCTGTGAGTTAAAGAAAGAAGAAAAGGTATTTTTAGAAATGGTTGAAGAAAGAAGAATGAAATTTCAAAAAGAAGCAATAAAAGAGGAAGGAACACATCTATGGACGTTTGAGGAAGGAAATCATGAGGGGAAAAAGATAAATGCAGCAATGACATTAGATTGGCCGCAAACAGGAAAGTTGTGTATTAGGAGAAATAAGACAGTCTATGACAATTACTTTGTAGGTTCCAGTATCTGCCATGACAATTATCAAATTCTGGGAGGTTGGGGATTCAAAGGTGGAAAAGATCCAATATTTCCAGGTATCTATTATATTTGTGGGAATAGAGCTTATTACAGGTTACCGGACCATTGGTATGGAACTTGCTATGTAGGCCTGGTTTTTCCAAAAATCTTTCACATGGATAGAGAAGAAAAGGGAACATACAAGATGATTAATAGTTTTACCCGTAGAAAGAGGGAAAGTTTTTCAGAAATTGTAGGTGATATTTTTGGAGCATTAATACCAGCAGTGGGAATATCTTTGAATGCATTTAAAATTCGGAAGTTATCCACAGTAGTAGATCGTTTGTCTACAGATACTGCGGGAGGGTTCTTAATGGTAAATACCGAAATGGTTGCCATGAGAGCTATGGTGATGCAAAATCGGCTTGCCCTTGATATTCTTTTGGCAAAAGAGGGTGGAGTCTGTGGAATGTTGAAAGTCCAACATTGTTGTACTTACATTCCTGATAAAAGTGAAAATATACAGAAGTATATTACAAATATTACAAACTTGCACAAAGAACTAGTCCCACTGGAGGTTGAAAGTGTTTTGGGAAAACTTGGTAGAGGGTTTTCTTCAGTAGCAAATTGGTTGACCAGAATGAGTAGACTAATGATAGGGAAAGTTATAATAATAGCAACTGTAGTAATATTATTAGCCATGGTGTTGAAAATAGTAATAACGTGTATAAAAAGAAAAGTAAGACAAAATAAGATGAAAAGAAATAACAGAATAATGAAAGAAAGAGAGAGAGAAATGGGTGAAATTGAGTTGGAGAAAATGAAAGAAAACATGTATAAGGAGACAAAAAGACAAGATGAAGAAGAAACAGATGTGTAAATAACAGAAAGCAAAGGACAAAAGACATGCTGCCTGAAAAGAAGTATAACTTGGGTTTTATGTGGTGATTTAAAAATCACCAAAGGGGGAGTTGATGGAGCAGGGAAAATAAAACATTTTTAACCCCTAACAAATTTTATAAATAATTAATAAAATGTTCGTTTAAATGTATTAATCAACACTGTATGTGTGGGAAAGGTAACACGCCAATGTGTGTGCTAAATAATCTATTAATGGATGTCCGTGTGTCTAATTATAACGTAAAAATAAATGCGTACTAATTAAAAATAAATGCATGTTTTTGTGCTTCATAGAAATAAAACGTGTCGTTGCAAAAACAATAGTGATGGTAAGTAAGGAACAGCTTAAATGTTGCTTTCTGCTAGGTAATAACTAACTGGGGTACGTAGATGACGGGAGGGAAACGAAAAGGCTATTTTTCTCTATTTTAATTATGTTTTGTTTGCCTCAAATTAGTGCTTCTAAAGTATAACCGAGTGGCGATATAAAATGGCCGCCAGTGGGAAGATGTGCGCAGGCGCAAGGGGACATGTGACACGGGATGAAGTCGGAGAAAAAACTAACCTCGTGGTGTTGCTGAGAGGCTAGGATGCGAGAAAGGGTCAAGGCTGGTGTGACCTAATTGAACTGATAGTGTGCCTTGGTGATCAGCAGGAGACCCGTGGGAAACCAGTTTAAGAGAAAGGACAATGACTGCGGAGTTCTCGGATGTATCGAAAGAAGTTACAAATGTACTGATCGAAGCGGATGGAAACATGTCTTGAACGTGTGGGAAAGGAAATGATCCAAGGACCATTGAATCCAAGAGAACTTGATTAAAAGAATGAATAAGATGACATGCATGGACCAATGAAAGAAAAGCGTGTTATTAATGTTGCAACAATTAGTTAGCAAAGTTAGAATTAGGGTATAAGAGGGCCTACTCTTAGTGGGAGATGTGCTTGTCAGTCGCAGTCACAGTCAGGAGCGGAGTTGGAGAGTCGTGTTGGTGTTGGTGGCTTCCAGTGCTGGGTGGTCCTGATCGATCCCTTACTGAGCGGGAGATGCTGAAAGACTGTTAGATGAGACGGGTTGCAGGTAGCGGATTCTGACGAGCTGAAGTTGCTGTTGCTGTCTTAATTTTCCAGTTGAGTATGAGAATCAGGTTATTTCTAATTCTTAAACTTAGGTTAGAAATCATTAGGCTAAATTAGGAAGGTAGGCAGGTAATTAGGGTTTTGCTTCATGACAAAAAATTTCCTTTCTGCAATAAATTGATTATGTTTAATAAATATTTGAATTAATAATAAATGAATAATTGAACAAAAGTTTAAATTCTTTCTCATGCTTTTAAAATTATATAAAAATTAAGATTCTTTAAATCAAATGACTCAGTGATTATTTTCCTAAGTAATTGTGACATCAGTAATTGGTTATTGTGATTCAGCTGGTCTTAATCACTATGAACTAATTTCTTACATGAATGATTCATCGACAAAACAATGAGCAGAAATATCTTAAGAAATAACTAAAAGAAAGCGATAGGTTAAGGTAACAAGATATCCCGGCTCCTTCCAGCGGTACATAAATGGTGTCTTCCATTTAGTTCTCATGCTTCTCCTAGGAGTACAGAATTTCGTAAAGGTGTAAAGGAAAATCCAGGTGTGTGCGTGTGTGATAGGCGATGTTTATGGGCCCCATCGTCATGTGGATGTGAGAAAATATAGTTTGCCCCTGGATGACCTATAAGTGACCTAGGAGGAGAATAGTTTTTATTGTACGCGCTGCATCACATTCCAGACCAAGAGTCATAATGACATACTCAGTATCTCTTGATACCTTTTCTGAAATTCACAATCCACTCAAATTTCACAATCAAATAAAAGTTAACCATCTTCAAATGGATATATATTATATGACAATGAAATAGACTGATAAAAGAGTAGAGTGATAAAGAAATGGAAACCAAGAACTAAAACTGTTAGTTCCACTAAAAATATAAATACAAATTGCTATTTGTTTTCACGTGTTGAGTTGAATTCCAACCCCCTAACTGCTACATGTGAGTATTCTTAAGTTAAGGTGGTGCTATCCTGGCACTCATTACAGCCTGATATCCCTTAAATTGTTAACAATACCACCATGTCTCATCCAAAATGCTTGATTCAAGATATTCATAATATTTTTTTGAATAAACAGTTTACAAACACAAAGTTATGTTCCCAAAGAAAGGTGAAACTTGGTGGTCTCCTTAATTATGAAATTTGTAAAGATGAGAAATAGCAATAAAGAATAACAATGTGAAACCTAGCTTCAAGGTTGGGTTTGAATCCTAAGTACTGCATGGAAGTAATGTGGAAACAAAGTAATGCTAGATCAGTATTAATTACAGGACCCTCGTTTGTCACAGAAATTCCACTAGGTATCTTTGCTACCCCTTTAAATATCTGCATATACACCTGGAAGTCTAATATTCTAAAAATCATAGTTGAACAATACATTTTCTGGCAGCATTTACTACCAAAGGCATGTGGTTTTCCTCACTTCCACCCTGTGATGGTTCAACATGTCAAAGCACTAGCCACTTTATTTTATTTTGCACACTCAATATCCCGCAGAGAAGGCAATTCCTTCGGCTGATATTATTAACAGAGAAAATCAGGAATCACGAGACAGCCCTGGCTTACTTATTATCTCTAGATAACATGGATACTATATATGCTGTTTTAAATTGTGTTTTGACAGTATTTAGGATACGTAGTAAATATTAAATGTGTATCAAGTTTACTCTCTTTTTAATGAAAGTAATATTTATTTATTTATGTATTTTATATGTAATTGGATGTAAATGTATTAGATTGTGTGCATACTTTTATGGCTCAAATAGAGCCGAATAAAGTACCTTGACTGATTGACTGACACCGTTGAACAATTATATTTCATGGTAAGTTACCTATGCATCTTCAAAAATCACAGTCTAAATGAGCATAATGTGGATAAGTTACTGACTTAGAGTTTCCATATTAAGTTGTATTTGAATCGTGAAAAACCATATAGGTGCATTAGAGAATTAAATTATGTACTATTTTTTGCATCTTTTGTTTTCAAGACTGCAATATTACAACTAATCACCTACATAAGTATACAATTCCTCATCAAAATGAAGACCAAACTTAATGTAATGTAACTATCCATTTCATCCCACATTTTCTCAGTGTGAGAATTGTATCACCACTTCTTCTATCCATAAGGATCTGTTGAATACCTAGAATTCTTATATTACCAATATCTTTATCTTTGACAAACAGCAAAACAATCACATAACACCATTCACTCTAAATTTAGCAGACAGTGTTATATGCAAACCTCTGACAGCCCGTACTTTGTTGGCCAATTTGGTGGAGCATGATCTGCTGCTGAGATATGTAAGGTCTGTCTGCCTATAAATCAGTCAGGCAGACCAAAGGTTTGGCGGAGAAGATACTCTGTCGCAGTTGTGATGGAGTAACCTCTCCGCTAAACTTTAAATCAGGCCCAGAGTTTTAAGTTGTTTGTCTTGCCATTGGTTTGTGATATGTAGACTTGATACTACCTCAGCAAAGTATAGGAAATTATGTTGCAGGACTGCAGTAATTCTCATCATGAGCGCTATCTGACTATAACTTCACTTACATTCAGATCTGTTTCCTAAAATATATATGTGCCAAGCAGGTGGCAAATTTATGCAGCCTGTCAGCAGCAAATATTTGTTGTCTTGGACAAGGACTAGTTGGGCCAGTGTTTGGGAACCAATTCTACATTTTAGCAAGGGTGACATAGAAGTTGAATAATAGTTTGTATTGATGAAATCTTTGGACCTGATTTAGAGTTTGGAGAATGGGTGTATGACATCCCATCCTTCAAAATCTAGAGAAGTCTGTGGACATCTCATAACATTGGCAAGAACCACCATCACAGGGTTTCCTGTCAATGTTGTAAAAGTTTGTCGGACTGCTCCATCAAACAGAATGACTGACTGTCAAACTTTTACATAGCTTTACTTTTTGTAAATACAAACTCTAAAACCAAGATTTATTTACAAAAAAGTAACACTGATGACCAAAACACCATTGGAGGATTCTCTTATGGAGTTGGGAGTCATTTTTTTAATTTTAACTGTTCCTCACCATCTGCTTTACTTGGCAGAGATGGACAGAAACAAAATCCAAACACCTATTCTAAATTGGGAGGACAGTCAGATGAGCATATTGATATTCTAGGTTTCTACAGAATGCCTAGTTGTATCCTGAGGAAATGTTGTGGTGTTTTAGGTAAAATCGAGCAGGCCTTAGGTCACTCTAGCTCACATTTGTTTACATTTTTGCGCCGTGGCTATTGAGAGCAAGTCTGTCTCCTAGAATGGGTGGTCTTGATCTATGTCTATGTTATAGCAATTAAGAAGATCGCTACCTGATCATGTTAGAGTATCTATTATCCTCCTTACCTTCAGCCCCCCAAGAGACAATTGCAACACGTAAATTCAAGCTACAATGGCTGTTTTTCAGGTCTTTACATTTGCATGTATGAATGTTGATTTATTTCTGGGTGTTGTTCTAACATCTCTTAAATGTATTTTCTAGGAGGGTTACTCCGGCTTCAGACTTGGTCCAAGCTTTGATGAAGATAGTCTCTCATAAATAGACTCAACCTTTTGCGTTAGATTATCTAGTCTGGTTGCATATTTGGATTGTTTTTTTAATGGGTCTGTTATAGATTTAGTTGATGAGGAGACCGATGATTGGGTCTTATGAGCCTTTGGTGTGTGAGGAAACTTTTATGGGCAGGAGTGAGTGATTAACATGGGAGAGTCATCACTATCAAGTTGGTGGTCAGCTGGATTTAGCATCTGAAAGCAAATGAGGTTTGACCTTCCGGATTGTTTGGCAGCATCTTGAAGTACAATTCAAGTATACTGTGACCGAGGATCCGTATTAGGATGAGATTTAGCTGTTTTGGGAGCCTAAATGTCTTTTGTTGTTTGGCCTTTGCTAAGACGACCAGTGCTCCTGGTAAATTCAAAACCTTTTTTTTGCTTTCCGCTTGTGCTCGAGGAGGGAAGTGAAGATGGAGTTTTCAACTTGTGAGTAAATCACTATGTTCTCCATTGTGTGGCAAGTTAATCACTAAGGGGCAGATGTACAACCTGCCAAATAGCGCCTCGCAAATTGCGTCGCATTTGCGACTCGCAATTTGCGAGGCGCTATTTGGCATGTACAACAGTGTGTTTAACACTGTTTGCGATTCCCAATGGGGTCGCAAATTGCGAGGCTCATTAATATTAATGAGCCTCTCGCAATTTGCGAGCCCATTGGGAATGACAGGCCTGCCCAGGGATGGTGGCCTGCTGGGCTCAGCAGACCACCATGTCTGGGCCTGCTTTTAAAGAAAGCAGCTTTTTTAGGTCTCGCCTAGCGTTGCTGCGCACATGCACAGCTCGCTCAGCAAGATTTATTACAGATGAGTACTTTGAGAAAAGGGCTTGAAGACCCGCCCCTTATTCCCATTGGCTTGCGTCACCGTTTATGTTAAACGGTGGGCTGCCATTGGAAATAAGGTTTCTAGGGTGCCTCCTTTCTACTTTTTTGGCCGGCCCACCTGGACTAGCTCTCCTGCTTTCCTTCTGTCGTAAGGCTATTCTTATCTTTAGTGGGCGTGTTTTTTGTTTTTTTATGTGTTCACCGGACCGTTGCTGTGCGTTAGCGGCTTGCAGCATAGAAGAGGGAGGAGCGCTTCCACAACGAGGTATGCGACTGTTGTTTTTTGTTGTTTTGGGTATTGTTGTAATACATGTTATTTTAAATATGTTTTTCTTTTTTTGCTTTTGCAGGCTTTGCGATCCGCGTGTTTTGTGCGCGATGTTTCGACTCCCAGCCCCTTTGTTGGAATCAGAGAGCACGTAGGACTCCGTGGTTTGCTTTCGCAGCAATGTTTCAGCTGTTCGCCAATGGCCGTACAGACGAGGTCGGAGCAAGTGCACAATAAGGGAGGGAGGAGTGCGTGCAGAACAAGGTAAGTGGAGCGTATTTTATGCTTTTTAAATTTTTTACTTTTTATTTGCAAATTGTTGCGACCTTTAGCCACTTTGCAACGGGAGCAGGGAGGAGTGCACGTGACCGCAATCTTCTGTTGGGCGTCGTCACATAAAAAAGTAGATCGTCGTTTATTCACTATGAAGTACGCTAAGCTCTTTTTTTTTGCTTTTTAGTTGCGGCGGACCAGCGGTTTCAGCAGTACAGACAAGGTCGGTGCGAGTGCACAGTAAGGTAATAGTGTAATTTTTATCGTTGTACCTGTGTGTTTTATTTTTAATATGTTTTTATTTTTGTTTTGCAGGCTTTGCAACCCACAGTCCCTTTGATGGAAGCAGGGAGGAGTGCCTGTTTTGTGCACGATGTTTCGACTCCCAGCCTCTTTGTTGGAATCAGAGAGCAGGTAGGACTCTGTGCTTTGCTTTTGCAGCAATGTCTCAGCTCTTCGCCAATGGCCGTACAGACGAGGTCGGAGCAAGTGCACAATAAGGCAGGGAGGAGTGCGTGCAGAACAAGGTAAGTGGAGTCTTTTTTGGTGTTGTATTTTATGAGCGTATTTTATGCTTTTTTAATTTTGTACTTTTTATTTGCAGATTGTTGCGACCTTTAGCCACTTTGCGACGGGAGCAGGGAGGAGTACACGTGACCGCAATCCTCTGTTGGGTGCCGTCACAAAAAAAGTAAGTTTAAAAAAATATATATTTAGCATGCGTTTATTAATGTCTAACATGTATTTTTTTTAAAATTTATGTAGGCTTACGTGCACTTTGATTCTATTTTGCTTCTGTAATTTGTTTTTTTTTTAACAGGATCGTCCTTTTATCACCACGAAGTACGCTACGCGAGCAGTAAGGAACACCTGTTCAGGAAGGTAAGAGACTTTGCTTTTTTTTTACATGTGTTTATTGTATAAAATAAACGTTTTTTTATGTTTATGTAGGAATACTTTTTTAGTTTTTATGTTGTGGAGATGCTTTTATTATTTTATAATACACGTGCTTTTACATTAACTTTGTGAATATTAGTCTTTTCCGGAAATTTCTTAGGCTTACCCGAGCACAATCCACGGCCGGGCGCAACTATTAAAGGTAAGGTTTCTTTTAAGCTTAACATTAGTTTTTGGGCTGTATATTTGTGCGTTTTTTAACTTAATGTTTACATGCTATTTTTCCCTTTTCCCTTTTCTATTACAAATGTTTTTTTCGATATTCTATAATGCACGTGTTTTTTCTCGAATCTGCCACCTGTGTATATGTTTGGGTTAGTTATTTTGGCGAACATGAGCACAATCCAGGGCGGCCGGGACGCGCAGCTACAAAAAGGTACTTTTATTTTTTAAATTTAAGAGGTAGTCTTTAATCTTCATTAAATGTGTTTTTTACCCTTTGTTAAAATGCTTTTTTTTCCTTTATGTTACAAATTTACTTTTTATATTTGTAATACACGTGTTCTTCTGTCGAATCTGTTAACCGTAGCTATTTTCTGGGGAGTTGTTTTTCCCACGTGCCCACAATCTTCTGTTGTACGCCGCCACACAAAAGGTAAGATGTATTTTTTATGTTCAGCACGCATTTCTTAATGTATAACATGCTTTTTTTTAATCTTCATTTAGGCTAAAATGCGCTTTTATTCTGTTTTGCTTATGTAATTTGTGCGGTTTTTATTTTTAGGGTCGTCGTTTAAGCACTACGGAGTACGCTACGTGAACTGTAAGGAACACCTGGGCAGGAAGGTAAGAGATTTTACTTTTTTTTTTACATGTGTTTATTGTATAAAAAAAGCGTTTTTTTATGTTTATGTAGGAATACTTTTTTAGTTTTTATGTTGTGGAGATGCTTTTTTTATTATATAATACACGTGCTTTTACATTGAATCTGTGAACATTCGTATTTTCTGGAAAGTTCTTATTCTCACGCGAGCGTATCCAGGGCGGGCCGCAACCATTAAAGGTAAGGTTTCTTTTAAGCTTAACATAACTTTTTTGGCTGTATATTTATAAGTTTTTTAACTTAATGTTTACATACTATTTTTACCTTTTTCCTTTTCTGTTACAAATTTTTTTTCTATAATTTATAATACACGTGTTTTTTCCGCGAATCTGACATCCGTGTGTATGTTTGGGTTAGTTATTTGGCGTACGTGAGCACAATCCAGGGCGGCCGGGACGCGTAGCTTCAAAAAGGTTCTTTTATTTTTTAAATTTACGATGTAGTTTTTAATCTTCATTAAATGTGTTTTTTACCCTTTGTTAGAATCTTTTTTTCCCTTTATGTTACAAATTTACTTTTTATATTTGTAATACACGTGTTCTTCTGTCGAATCTGTTAACCATAGCTATTTTCTGGGGAGTTGTTTTTCCCACGTGCCCACAATCTTTATGTTCAGCACGCGTTTCTTAATGTATAACATGCTTTTTTTTATCTTCATTTAGGCAAAAATGCGCTTTTATTTTGTTTTTCTTATGTAATTTGTGCGTTTTTTATTTTTTAGGGTCATCGTTTAAGCACCACGGAGTACGCTACGCGAGCAGTAAGGAACACCTGGGCAGGAAGGTAAGAGATTTTACTTTTTTTTTTACATGTGTTTATTGTATAAAACAAGCGGTTTTTTATGTTTATGTAGGAATACTTTTTTAGTTTTTATGTTGTGGCGTGCTTTTACATTAACTCTGTGAATATTAGTCTTTTCCGGAAAGTTCTTAGGCTCACCCGAGCACAATCCACGGCGGGGCGCAACTATTAAAGGTAAGGTTTCTTTTAAGCTTAACATTAGTTTTTGGGCTGTATATTTGTGCGTTTTTTAACTTAATGTTTACATGCCATTTTTCCCTTTTCCCTTTTCTGTTACAAATGTTTTTTTCGATATTTTATAATGCACGTGTTTTTTCTCCAATGTGCCACCTGTGTGTATGTTTGGGTTAGTTATTTTGGCGAACGTGAGCACAATCCAGGGCGGCCGGGACGCGCAGCTACAAAAAGGTACTTTTAGTTTTTTAAATTTAAGATGTTGTTTTTAATCTAAATTAAATGTGTTTTTTACCCTTTGTTAGAATCCTTTTTTTCCCTTTATGTTACAAATGTACTTTTTATATTTGTAATACACGTGTTCTTCTGTCGAATCTGTCAACCGTAGCTATTTTCTGGGGAGTTGTTTTTCCCACGTGCCCACAATCTTCTGTTGTACGCCGCCACAAAAAAGGTAAGATGTATTTTTTATGTTCAGCACGCGTTTCTTAATGTATAACATGCTTTTTTAATCTTCATTTAGGCTAAAATGCGCTTTTATTCTGTTTTGCTTACGTAATTTGTGCGTTTTTTATTTTTTAGGGTCGTCGTTTAAGCACCACGGAGTACTCTACGCGAGCAGTAAGGAACACCTGGGCAGGAAGGTAACAGATTTTACTTTTTTATTTTACATGTGTTTATTGTATACAAAAACCGTTGTTTTATGTTTATGTAGGAATGCTTTTTTAGTTTTTATGTTGTGAAGATGCTTTTCTTATTATATAATACACGTACTTTTACATTGAATCTGTGAACATTCGTATTTTCTGGAAAGTTCTTAAGCTTACGCGAGCACAATCCAGGGCGGGCCGCAACCATTAAAGGTAAGGTTTCTTTTAAGCTTAACATTACTTTTTGGGCTGTATATTTATATGTTTTTTAACTTAATGTTTACATACTATTTTTCCCTTTTTCCTTTTCTGTTACAAATGTTTTTTTCTATATTTTATAATACACGTGTTTTTTCCACGAATCTGCCACCCGTGTGTATGTTTGGGTTAGTTATTTGGCGTAAGTGAGCATAATCCAGGGCGGTTGGGACGCGCAGCTACAAAAAGGTACTTTTATTTTTAAATTTAAGATGTAGTTTTTAATCTTCATTAAATGTGTTTTTTACCCTTTGTTAAAATACTTTTTTTTCCTTTATGTTACAAATTTACTTTTTATATTAGTAATACACGTGTTCTTCTGTCGAATCTGTTAACCGTAGCTATTTTCTGGAGAGTTGTTTTTCCCACGTGCCCACAATCTTCTGTTGTACGCCACCACAAAAAAGGTAAGATGTATTTTTTATGTTCAGCACGCATTTCTTAATGTATAACATGCTTTTTGAGCGTGAGGGGTGAGCAGCCCTTTTGAGCACTCTAAGTTTAAAGCTGCTATTCTGTGTTTTTAACTTTGCTAACTTGGATTTGGATTTTAAGTATTTTAAAACAGTACTTTTAGAATATCTCCTTCTGTATTTTGCACATTGTACTCACGGTTAGTTCGGTCTCCGATTCCCCGGTCCGACACGGCGTTTTGCCGATTGATTGGAGGGAATCGGACACTCCCCTCTGCCTGGCCCGCCTGACTTCCGGCGGTGAAGGCAGAACACAGGGATTTCCCGCGCCCGGCCAGCTATTTAGTTCCATGCTGGGCCGGACGCGCGCAGCGGACGCGCGCAGCGGGCGCACCAAAGGCAAGCCCGTCTGCGCCCGTCTGCGCCAAGATTGCGACAAGGACGGGAGATTCTGCCCAACCGTACTCACCTATAGTATATACCTCCGAGGCTTTAATTCAGCTTAATGTTAAACAAGCCTGTAGATGCACAATATCTCCAAACAACTTAATGGGGGTAGTCAGCTGCGCATATTGCAGATTAGAACTCCCTTTTAAAAATAATGGCCCTAGGTCTATCACGGAAATGCATATCACCCATCTAAAAGGAGGTTTAATAAATGCCAGATCCCTAAGCAAGCACTGTCAAGATGTCAGAGATCTAATCATTGATCTACAGCTAGACTTTGTATTCATTACCGAAACATGGCTGAAAGACTGGTGTAACCCTGACATTGCTATTGCACTCCCAGCCAACTATACTATCCATAGGAAAGATAGAATGGATGGTAGAGGAGGGGGGCTGACTATTATCCTTCGTGATACTTTGCATTGTGCTAATTTTGAGCTGGACACACTTAGGGGAGCTGAAAGTCTTGGCTTCTGTATCTCCCTCAATGCCTCTCTGTCTTTTACGGGTGCTTTGATTTATCGGCCGCCGGGTCCGAGCACAGCTTTTATAGAATCATTAGGTGAAACTCTAAGCCACCTCCTTCTCAGATATGCTAATTTCACCTTGTTGGGAGATTTTAATCTCCACCTGGAAGACAGAACTGAGCCAGGAGTGGATAACTTTTTCAAATAAATGAATTATTCAAACTGTGCCAGTTGGTAGAGGCCCCAACCCACCGGGCGGGCCACATTTTAGATGGAGTCTGCTCTAGCTTTACTGTGCTCTCTGCAGGCACTCCCATCCCACAGATAAGGTCAGACCATTATTTTATCCCCCTGTCACTCAAACTCCATTCTAGGAGTCAACAAGAGAAGACATCTGTTCACTCCCAGCCTAGGCGCAAATGGGCACAATTAGCTGCAGACCCTAGGTTGGCAAACATTGCCCAGGATCATCTCCCTGTACTAACAGGGAATACTGTAATTGACTCACATCTCTTTCACACTTGGTTAACTATTACAAGTAATGAAATTATGCCATTAGATAAACTTGACGAGACTACTAAATCAAAAACGCAAAAACACCTTGGTTTTCGTCCGCTCTGGCACAAACACATCTCCAATGTAAGCAATATGAGCGTAAGTGGAGAAGATCTTATGATACAGGAGATAGACTAGCTTTCAAAATCAGTAGGAAACTCTATCATGCTCAGATCAAATCAGCTAAAAAAGAGTACTACGCTAATAAAATTCAGGAAGCAAACCAAGACCAAAAAGCCATCTTTCTGGTTGTAAAATCCTTTACTAACCCGAAAGCACTACAGAAAGAGATTCCACCCTCTCAAGAATTGTGTGATAAAATTTCAGTCTACTTTGAAGAGAAAATTCAAAAAATTCAAAAGGATTTTAGAACCTCTCCTGTCCTAGATGCTGCCCAGAAGCATGATTTTGTCACCACTGCCTTTTCCTTACGAACTTTTGAATCAGTACCAATAGAACAAACCCGGGAAGTTATCATGGCATGCAAATCAGGTTCCCCTTTAGATGCCTGCCCTCCTAGAATTCTCCATAAAATCATAGATATAGTTAACACAAGTATAAACAACATAGTTAACTCCTCATTAAGCTCAGGCATAGTGCCTGACGAATGGAAGTTGGCACTGGTAAAACTTTACAAAAAAAGCTAAACATTGATCCTTCGGTGCTTTCAAATCTCCGGCCTATATCTTTACTCCCATTATTGGGTAAAATCACTGAAAAGTTAGTTCATAAAGAACTTACTAAATTCATTGAGGCCGCTAACATTCTTCACCCCCAACAATCTGGTTTTCGCCCAAAGCATTCCACGGAATCGGCACTCTTAGAATTAACAGACACCTTAAAAATGTTAGCTGATAAAGGACAAAAGGCGGTCCTGATTTTACTCGATCTATCGGCCGCCTTTGATACCATCTTACACTCCATCCTCATGCAAAGGCTGGAATCTTGTGGTATTTCAGGTACTGTGATTCAGTGGATAAAGTCTTTTCTTACCAATCGTAGACAAGTAGTGACCCTGGGATCTTTTCTTTCTGTTGAACGGTACATCACAACAGGAGTACCACAGGGCTCGTCGCTGAGCCCGTTACTGTTCAACATTTACATGACCCCACTCATCTCTTTGGTATCATCTTTTGGGATCAAAGTTACTTCCTACGCAGATGATACCCAAATGATTCTTGCGCTGGACAATAATTCCACAAATGCCGAACTCAATTTTAAACATTGTCTATCCAAGGTCATTCAGTGGATGAAGGATAATCACCTTAGATGTAATACTGACAAAACGGAGATTTTGCCAGTAGGAAAAGATGTCCTATTCCAGCCACATGAGTGGTGGCCAGAGGGGACGACACCGCCACCTGACATGGTGAAGGTAGCTAAAAGTTTAGGAGTGCATTTTGACACTGCTCTATCCTTTCATCCACATGTAACGGCAGTAGCAGGGACCTGCTTCAGCCTTATTAAATCTCTGAAAAAATTCTTTGATTTAATACCACTCTCTGCTAGGAAATCAGTGACAGTGGCTTTAATCCTCTCACATTTGGATTATTGCAACAGCCTCCTAGCTGTAACAAAAAAAATCAATCTTGAAAACACTACAAATAGTCCAACATGCGGCAGTGCGTTTAGTGCTAAAGCTGCCTCGTAGGTCCTCGGCATCGGCAGCGTTGAAAGCTCTTCATTGGCTTCCACTCCACAAAAGAATACTTTTTAAAATTCTTTTAATTACTTTCAGAGCCTCGCTCAAGTTAGGACCCAAGTATCTTTCGGAGAGATTTACTCCTTATATTACATCCAGAACTCTCAGGTCCTCGTCAGCTAACCTCCTTAAACCACCTACATTTAGGTGTAAAACTAAAGGGGAAAGACAGTAGCAGTTCTGGGAACCAAAGCTTGGAACAAGTTGCCAACTCATCTGAGACTGCAAAAAAATGAAACTCAATTCAGGAAATTGTTGAAAACATGGATATTCAGCTCCACA
This sequence comes from Calotriton arnoldi, assembly GCA_963921515.1. Lineage (NCBI taxonomy): Eukaryota > Metazoa > Chordata > Amphibia > Caudata > Salamandridae > Calotriton > Calotriton arnoldi. Next base: position 96,656 of record CAWUFW010020877.1, read on the forward strand.
GACGAACTTTGCCTCTCCCTCATTTAATCTCTATGGGAATCTCCTTTCACCTCTAACCAGCGCCAGGATGCTCCTTTCGGAGTGGCAGCGTGCGCTCTATAAATAACCCCCATTACATTACATTTAATCTTCATTTAGGCTAAAATGCGCTTTTATTCTGTTTTGCTTATGTAATTTGTGCGTTTTTTATTTTTTAGGGTTGTCGTTTAAGCACCACGGAGTACGCTACGCAAGCAGTAAGGAACACCTGGGCAGAAAGGTAGGAGATTTTACTTTTTTTTTTTACATGTGTTTATTGTATAAAAAAAGCGTTTTTTTATGTTTATGTAGGAATACTTTTTTAGTTTTTATGTTGTAGACATGCTTTTGTTATTAAATAATACACATGCTTTTACATTGAATATGTGAACATTGGTATTTTCTAGAAAGTTCTTAGGCTAACGCGAGCACAATTCACGGCGGGGCGCAACCATTAAAGGTAAGGTTTCTAGCTAACAGCATGGAAAACTACTTTCTTAACAAAAAAGACATTTTTAAGGCATTTCAGGGGTTCCATTAGTATAAGGGTCACCACCCGGGCAACATTTGGTTAAACATATGCTTCCTATGGCGCAGATACAATCTTTACAGCAATTTGTTAACTGTCTGTTCTGTGAGTCTGGCTGTGTAATCTGTGTCGCCATTTTAAGTTAATTAGGAACTAGCAACTAAAAGCAAAGTGCTCTGTTCTTTAGCGTGCATCAGTTGTGCCTTTTTAACCGTTTCTTTTATTGTAAATGACGCCCTACAGTCTATTTGTTTAAACAAACATTAGTAGTAGCTCACACAGAAATATTTTAATGGTTTTCCTTTATGCGAAAGTACGTTTTAAACAAATCATTAACCTGTTTTTTTTTTACAGAATTGTCATAAAGCCACAATAAGTATGCAACGTGTAAGCAGGAAGGAGCACTTGGACAAGAAGGATAAGTATTTGTTTAATCTTTAGCGTGTGTATATTGTATAAAAAATGCATTTTGTTATATTGATGTTTGAACAGGTTTACTTTTCATGCTACGGAGATGCTATTGTTATGTTATAATACACGTGCTTTTATATCATCTGCGAACATTGTTCTTTTCTGCAAAGTTCTTTAGCGAACGCAAGCACAATCCAGGGCAGGGCGCTCTCACATAAAGGTAATGTTTATTTTTAAATGTTAAGTACGTATTCCTTAATGAATAACAAATGCGTTTTTTTTATCTTAGTATAGACTTAAGTACGCTTTGCCTCTGTTTTCCTTCCGTAATTTGTGTGGTTTTTTACAGCACCGTTCTCAAGCCCCAGTGAGTACGCAACGCAAGCAGGAAGGAGCACCTAACATGGAAGGTAAGAGTATTTGGTTTTATCTTCAACATGCGTTTATTGTTACTGTCAGGCCCTAACTACCGGTTAAACACTGACTGCTCCATGAAGGGCAACCTGGATACAGATCGGCCCCTTTTCTGACTACACTTCCCATCATGCTCCTCGTGAGCCACGCCCCACGTGATCCAGACGCTACGTGGGATACCGGATATAACGACAGCAAGAAGACCAGGCGCTGCCGATTATTCTTTACTGATGGCTGTCCGTGTTACGCTCTGGATTACAGGAGGTTCGGCCGTGTGAGAGCCTTGCTTCTTTTGGGTGTCGTGAGTACTTCTCTGGTGGTCCGTGCTCTTGCTTCCTTGTTAGCACGCCGCGCTCGTTCCTCTGTTGGCGAGACCGCTTCACTGCGTCTCTTGCAGAGGAGCGTTATAGCGCCCCGTGTTCTCTTCTTTTCCTTTCCCACGCTCCTCTGTTGGAAGATACAGAGCGTTTCTCTGTTTCGTTGCAGAGGAGGGTAGGTGGGTTTCCTTAGGCGTTATTTATTACGCAATCTCCAGGTTGGAGAGACTCTTTATTTTGATGAACTGTATCCTCAGTGCTAAGACAGTTCCACGTACTTACTAAATGGGGAGCTGCTGACATTTACTCCTCATTTCCTTTTGTTCATGGTTTATTGTACTTCATATTGTTGACTCCAATAAGATACCTTCCTCTGCAAAGAAACTCTTCTGTAACGGGTATCTGCTGAGTTTTTGCTGTGTTTTCCGCTGAATAGTAAAGACTGTGGATATCGCATAACATATTGGTTGGTGCCTCGTTTCCAGCTATGTACAAGAGATGATTGTACCTCTGCTGCTTCTTGAACTATTATTTGATCATTCAATATATATATATATTTCATTTTCCTTTCCTAGGAGAGAGGAGGTCTTATGAGGGTGTGCAGGAAAGCTACAGTATTGCATATTATACAGCTCCACATGTACCCTTGGGTAGGTGAAGGGAAAGCTCCTTTCTTATGTGCTGTAGGGGGGAACTGTTAACGTATGCATGACATATTTATATGGTGTGTTCTCTCTTCCTAATAGTTCCATGGTGGAGATGTGCAATCACCCTTTCCTCTCTTCTGGTATCGCTCCTTCACGTTCTTTTTCTTTTCAGGTATTGTGCTTAGCCATTGCAGCTGCTCATGTACATGCCTCATTTGTTTAGGTTGTTTTGAGTTGACAGCAGGGACTAATAGTGTGTTCATTGTCTCCTCTCTAGATCTCCCTCCATGCTGTCCCTATCCTTTCCTTCCCCCGCTTGACTATCCCACCAGTCCGAGTTATATTTATTTCCGGACTTGGGGCAGTCGAGAGGTGGACCCTTTTGAGCATCAGCACAACCCAGAGGATACTGGAAGGTGGAACCTGACAGAATAATCGGCCCACGAATTGTTTTCCCCCTGGTTGTGCTGGTGTCAGAGATGGCCACCCTAGACGACGTTATGGCAGCCTTGGCTCTGGTACAGGTCGAGCTAGCCGCCTCACGTAGTGAGACAGCCGCTCTCCAGGCCAGAGTAGAAAGGATGCAAAGGAATCCATTTGATATAGGGGGATCGTCACACCCTGCACCTCTTCCGGTAGTGGTAGAAATGCCTACGCAAATACCGTTAGCTCCTCCCGAACGGTTTCATGGGGACAACAAAAAAGTACAGGTGTTTATGACCCAAGCTCTACTTCATTTTCACTGTAAGCCTAAGATGTTTGCTACCAACCAGGCCAGAGTAGCCTTTGTGATCTCATATCTGGCAGGGAGGCAGCGCAGTGGGCTGTCCCTATAGTAAGACGAGACGACCATTTGCTTTATGATTGGGATGCATTTAAAGCGGAATTTGAGAAAACATTTGATCGCAGAGCAGAGACATTCTCAGCTGACAGAGACCTGTTGGAACTTCGACAAGGAAGTACGGATCTGATCACTTACCTAAATGACTTTCGACGACTAGTAGCAGAGACAGATTGGCCTGAGTCTAAACAAGCCGCCGTCTTTTATCAGGGGCTCAGGGATGAACTGAAAGATGTACTAGCCCAGATAGACCCTCAACCACAAACATGTGCCGCCCTTATTGAGCTGACTTTACGGCTGGACCATCGACTAAAAGAGCGGAAAGGGGACCACAAGCGGAAAGACAGATACACCCCGCAGTACGAGAGGGCTCACTCCATAGAACCTGGTGTAACGAAGCCAGAACCAATGGAGATTGGGGCGGTCAGAGCGTCATTGACTCTCAGCGAAAGGGACCATAGACGAAAACAAGGCCTGTGCTTTTATTGTGGCAAAAAAGGCCATTACCTCTGTGACTGCCCTGTCAAACCTAAGTACGGGCGTAGTAGACCAGGACAAGTAGCCGCAGTGGCTTCAGGAAAAGAAGCGGAAAACTTCAGAGCTTGAAGGCACAAGAAGGGGAGCCATCAAGCGGATACATGATCCCTTCAGTGAATGGTTCTGCTTTTCTGGAATCGGAACATTTCTTCATTATACTGAATATCAGAATCAACCAGGAGTGCAAACAAATAAGGGCCATGGTGGACTCCGGAGCCACAGGGTGCTTCATGGACCGAAAGGAAGCACAGAGGCTAGAGATACCGCTCATCCACAAACTAACCCCTGAACGGGTATATGCCATGGACGGCAAGGAGTTGGAGTCAGGCCCCATCAGCTACGTCACAGAAGAACACGAACTCATCTATGAGGGGTACCACCATGAATGGCTATCGTTCAGTGTCATTCAAGCCCCTCAATACGGAGTGATATTGGGCCTTCCCTGGTTGCGAAAACATGAGCCCACCATAGACTGGACTAACAAAACGCTGACCCTACGGTCTACTTACTGCCAGAACCAATGCAACCAGCTACACACAAGACCATCCCAAGCATTGGCCACTCGACATCACATCGCCACAGCGGCAGAAAAGAACGTAACTTTGCCTGAGTGCTACGGGAGATATGCCGAGGTGTTCAGCGATACCAAGGCGGAAGAGCTTCCCCCACATAGGGACTATGATTGCCGGATTGATCTGGTTTTGGGAGCTGTGATACCGTGCGGTAGAATTTATGCTCTTACCGCACCCGAAAATCTACACCTCCGGAAATATTTGGACAAGCATCTCGCTTTGGGATTCATTCGCCCCTCCAGATCACCTGCTGCATCTCCCCTCTTTTTTATACCCAAGGCCAATGGAGAATTGAGGTGTTGTATAGATTACAGAGCGTTGAACGCAATCACAGTCAAGAATCAGTATCCGCTGCCTTTGATTCCTGTCCTCTTAGAACAAGTCAAAACAGCGCGAATATACACCAAATTGGACCTCAGAGGGGCATATCACCTGGTCCGAATGCGAGATGGCGATGAATGGAAGACGGCCTTTAAGACGCGGTATGGGTTATTCGAGTACTTGGTCATGCCGTTTGGGCTGTGTAACGCCCCGCCGCTTTTCAATTCTTCCTCAATGATGTTCTGAGAGAATTCCTGGACCGCTTCGTTGTGGTGTATATAGACGACATCTTGATCTATTCCTCCAACGAAGAAGAACATGTGGTCCATGTAGGACGCGTTTTGCATGCACTACGAGATCACCAACTGTTCTGCAAAATAACCAAATGCGAGTTTCACGTGACTTCCGTGGAATTTCTAGGGGTCATACTTACGCCTTCGGGCCAGGTCATGGCAGAGAGAAAAGTAAAGGCAATCATCGAATGGCCACGACCGCAGAACGTGAAGGATATCCAGAGTTTTCTGGGATTCGCCAACTTTTACAGGCGGTTCATCCGTCAGTTTTCCGACATGGTAGCCCCTCTCACCAGATTGACTCGGAAAAAGACCCCTTTTCTCTGGTCAGAAGAAGCTCAGACGGCATTTGATCTCCTCAAGAAAGCCTTTACTTCAGCCCCGGTTCTCACCCATGCCAATCCTGAGGTGCCCTTCATCGTGGAAGCTGACGCATCTGAAGTGGCTGTAGGGGCAGTACTGTCCCAAAGAAACGAAACGACAGGACACCTTCACCCCATAGCGTTCATGTCCAGGAAGCTCAATCCCGCGGAGCAGAACTATACCATCGCCGAAAAAGAACTACTGGCCATAAGGGATGCGTTTCTGGAGTGGAGACATTGGTTGTTGGGAGCAGCACATCAAGTGACGGTCTACTCAGATCATCGCAACCTCCAGTTTATGCGAGCAGCTCGTCATCTTACCCCACGCCAGCTCCGGTGGATGCTGTTTTTTGCCGAGTTTCATTTCATCGTCACGTTTCGCCCCGGCAAAGACAATAAGAAGGCAGATGCGCTTACGAGGCAAGAAAACACACAACAACCAGTTGCGATTGAAAGGGCGATCATCAGTCCCAACAAAGTGCTGTGTATTATACAAACTGATGAGTTTCTACAGAAAACTAGACAAAGGATGCAAACCTTTGCTTGGAGAAACTGGTTAAGGTTCCACCCCGAATGGCAGATGCGTCAAGGCCTCCCCATGAAAAACCAACAGTTGTTAGTCCCTACAAAGGACTTGAGAAGAACAGTGTTCACCTGGTGTCACGACCTCCCGTGTGCAGGTCACGCTGGAGGGAAGAAAACCTTGGAGAAAGTGCTACGACAGTTCTGGTGGCCAACAGTACGTCCGGATGTCCTTTCATGGGTAAAAAGCTGTTCCACTTGCGCTCAGATGAAGACCGATCACAGTCCCACACAGGGGCTTCTTCAGCCTTTGCCCACACCAGACACCCCGTGGGAAAGGTTTTCCGTAGACTTCATCGTAGGGTTACCCAAAGATCAAGGGTGCACCGCAATTGTGGTCGTGATTGATTACTTATCGAAGATGGGGCATTTCATCGCCTGCAAACAAGTTCCTTCTGCGGGTCTTTTGGCAAGATTGTTGCTGACTAACGTGGTCCGACTCCATGGCCTTCCGAAAGTGATCGTATCTGATAGAGGGGCCCAATTCACGGCCCGCTTCTGGAAGACATGGTGTTCCGAACTAAAAATAGAATCCGCGCTTACCACAAGTTTTCATCCCCAAACTGACGGCCAAACGGAGAGACTCAACCAAACCCTGAAACAGTTTCTCCGGTGTTATGTCAACCACAACACGGAAGCTTGGGTGGAGTGGCTATGGGTTGCAGAAATAGCGTACAATAGTGCCAAACACGCCTCCACACAACATACACCTTTTTTCAGCACCTATGGTTTCCACCCCCGTTTCACCCCATTGATCCTTCCTAGTCAGAACACCAAACTCCCAGATCTGCGCCAGAGGCTGTCCCACATTCGCACAACCTTGCTGGAAACACGGAGCAATCTGCTCTGTGCCAAAGAAAGGTATAAAGCCCAGGCAGACAAACATCGAAGACCAGGCCCCACATACAAAAGAGGGGAGTGGGTTTGGCTGTCAACGAAACACATACGATTTAAGAAACATAGCGTATTCAACCCCAGGTATATCGGTCCTTACCGAGTTATCAAACATATTAACCCAGTGGCGGTAAAACTGAAGCTGCCGGTGCATTTTCGTATCCACCCGGTCTTCCATGTGTCCCTGCTGAAACCTTCACTCTGTCCGGTGAAGAAACAGCCCATGCCCATATGGGTACAGCATGATCGCGAATACGAAGTCCGGGGGATTATGGATTCCAAGCTGAAGAGACGCAAACTGTGGTATCTGGTGGCCTGGAAGGGTTATGGCCCGGAGGAAAACTCTTGGGAACCTGCAGATGGGGTACATGCGGCGCGTCTGGTTGCCGCATTTCATAAAAGACACCCAGACAAACCAGGTGTCAGTCAGTGTCTTCCAGGAGGGGGATGTACTGTCAGGCCCTAACTACCGGTTAAACACTGACTGCTCCATGAAGGGCAACCTGGATACAGATCGGCCCCTTTTCTGACTACACTTCCCATCATGCTCCTCGTGAGCCACGCCCCACGTGATCCAGACGCTACGTGGGATACCGGATATAACGACAGCAAGAAGACCAGGCGCTGCTGATTATTCTTTACTGATGGCTGTCCGTGTTACGCTCTGGATTACAGGAGGTTCGGCCGTGTGAGAGCCTTGCTTCTTTTGGGTGTCGTGAGTACTTCTCTGGTGGTCCGTGCTCTTGCTTCCTTGTTAGCACGCCGCGCTCGTTCCTCTGTTGGCGAGACAGCTTCACCGCGTCTCTTGCAGAGGAGCGTTATAGCGCCCCGTGTTCTCTTCTTTTCCTTTCCCACGCTCCTCTGTTAGAAGATACAGAGCGTTTCTCTGTTTCGTTGCAGAGGAGGGTAGGTGGGTTTCCTTGGGCGTTATTTATTACGCAATCTCCAGGTTGGAGAGACTCTTTAATTTGATGAACTGTATCCTCAGTGCTAAGACAGTTCCACGTACTTACTAAATGGGGAGCTGCTGACATTTACTCCTCATTTCCTTTTGTTCATGGTTTATTGTACTTCATATTGTTGACTCCAATAAGATACCTTCCTCTGCAAAGAAACTCTTCTGTAACGGGTATCTGCTGAGTTTTTGCTGTGTTTTCCGCTGAATAGTAAAGACTGTGGATATCGCATAACATTTGGTTGGTGCCTCATTTCCAGCTATGTACAAGAGATGATTGTACCTCTGCTGCTCCTTGAACTATTATTTGATCATTCAATATATATATATATTTCATTTTCCTTTCCTAGGAGAGAGGAGGTCTTATGAGGGTGTGCAGGAAAGCTACAGTATTGCATATTATACAGCTCCACATGTACCCTTGGGTAGGTGAAGGGAAAGCTCTTTTCTTATGTGCTGTAAGGGGGAACTGTTAACGTATGCATGACATATTTATATGGTGTGTTCTCTCTTCCTAATAGTTCCATGGTGGAGATGTGCAATCACCCTTTCCTCTCTTCTGGTATCGCTCCTTCACGTTCTTTTTCTTTTCAGGTATTGTGCTTAGCCATTGCAGCTGCTCATGTACATGCCTCATTTGTTTAGGTTGTTTTGAGTTGACAGCAGGGACTAATAGTGTGTTCATTGTCTCCTCTCTAGATCTCCCTCCATGCTGTCCCTATCCTTTCCTTCCCCCGCTTGACTATCCCACCAGTCCGAGTTATATTTATTTCCGGACTTGGGGCAGTCGAGAGGTGGACCCCTTTGAGCATCAGCACAACCCCGAGGATACTGGAAGGTGGAACCTGACAGTTTAAATAATGCGTTTTCTAAAGTTTATGTAGGAATACTTGCCTACTTTTTATGTTGAGGATATGCTTTTGTTATTTTATAATGCACATGCTTTTTTATCGACCCTGCGAAGCGTGGGTATTTTCTACAAAGTTCTTGTTTTTTTCCATATCTTATAATACACGTGCTTTTTCCGCCAATCTGCCCCCCGTGTGTATGTTTGGGTTAGTTATTTGGCGAACGTGAGCACAATCCCGAGCGGCCAGGACACAGCTACAAAAAGGTACTTTTATTTTTTATATTTGAGATGTACTTTTTAATGTTGATTAAATGTGTTTTGTTCCCTTTGTTGAAATACTTTTTTACTTTCTGTTACAAATGTACTTTTTGTATTTGAAATACACCTGTTATTGTGTCAAATCTGTTACCCTTAGCTATTTTCTGGGGAGTTCTTTTTTCCACGTGACCACAATCTTCTGTTCGGCGTCGCCACAAAAAAGGTAAGATTCATTTTTTAATATTCAGCACGCGTTTCTTAATGTATAACATGCGTTTTTTTAATCTTCATGTAGGCTTAAGTGCGCGTTAATTCTGTTTTGCTTATGTAATTTGAGCGTTTTTATTTTTACAGGATACTCGTTTAAGCACCACGGAGTATGCTACGCAGGCAGTAAGGAACACCTCGACAAGAAGGTAATAGACTTTGTTCTTTTCTTTAACAAAAACTTTTTTCCCTTATTGTTACAAGTATGCTTTTTCAATTTTTAGTACACGTGTTTTTGATTAAATCTGTTAACCTAAGTTATTTTCTAGGGAGGTTTTTTTTTCACGTGATCAAAAATCTACTGTTGAGCGCCATCACAAAAAAGTAAGATTTATTTTTAAATGTTCAGCATGCGTTTCTTAATGTATAACGTGCGTTTTTTTCTCTTCGTGTAGGCTTACGTGTGCTTTCATTCTGTTTTGCTTATGTAATTTGTGCGTTTTTTATTTTTTAGAATTGTCGTTTAAGCACCATGGAGTATGCTACGTAACACCTGGACAGGAAGATATGAGACTTTGCTTTTTTCTTTAACATGTGTTTATTGTATAAAAAATGCGTTTTCTTATGTTTATGTAGGAATACTTTTTTAGTTTTAATGTTGTGCTTTGGCTCTGTTTTCCTTCCGTAATTTGTGTGGTTTTTTACAGCACCGTTCTCAAGCCCCAGTGAGTACGCAACGTGAGCAGGAAGGAGCACCTGGCATAAAAGGTAAGAGTATTTGGTTTTATCTTTAACATGTGTTTATTGTTTAAATAATGCGTTTTCTTATGTTTATGTAGGGATACTTTGCTACTTTTTATGCTCAGGATATGCTTTTGTTATTTTATAATACACGTGTTTTTTATCAAACCTGCGAAGCGTGGGTATCTTCTACAAAGTTCTTCTGCGAACGCGAGCACAATCCTTGGCAGGGCAGAGCCACAAAAGGTAATATTTTTAAAAATGTTTAGCGCGTGTTTCATAATGTATACCTATATTGTTTTTTTTAACCTTTATGTACGTTTGAGTAGGCTTCTATTCCATTTTACTTTCTTAATGTGTTTTTTTTGTTTACAAAATTGTCGCGAAGCCCCACTGAATAGGTAACACCAGTAGGGAAAAGCACATAGAAAAGAAAAGTATTTTGTTTTATATTTAGCATTTGTTGTTAATATTAGACAATATATACGTTTTGTTTTTTTGATGTAAAGTTTTATTTTTCCATGTTGCGAATTGTGCTTTTTTAAGTTCTCTTTTATTTTGCTAACACAAACAACCTAAAGCAAATTTGCATTATCAGCAACACCGTCTTTTCGACGCAGACTTCGGCAGACAGTTCCGAACGCAAGTCACACATACCTTCTAACAACTCAATTAACTCACGCCTCGACATCCCTTTCATCCTCACAAGAAGATTTCCGCAGAAAATTTACATACGGCTACACGACAACATCCCATCTACATACATTTCCTTAACAACAAGAGTTGGACTCTTTTTCCTCTAAAGTAACTAGCTTTTATTACCTTTGCGTGTACTTAAACAGGAAAAGCAAGCATTGAGAACATTTCTTCAGACGGAGCCACCCCTATACATCGAGAAAGCTGAAAACGGAACTACTTCTGTTACTAAAAAAACGGTGAGTTACCTATAACATTGCAATCAAAATAGGCATTCATTTTTTCAGTATTAGCACTTACTTTAACAAATTGTTAAACTATCTTAAACATATTTTTAATTATAACATTTTATAAAGTTTTATTTTTATCTTGTATACACGCAACTATTTAAAAACAAAAGATTATTCCTTAATACTATTTTCCATGAACTGTACAATTACATGATGTTGCACAATACTTATTTTGCAACACATACCCATAATTTGTGGCTGCTATAAGCAAGTAGGCTCATGTAATGTCCGACTTTTTATAGACGATTTTGTCTTGTGATGATTTTTTTTTTACTCTTAAAGCGCTTATAGTGTTGTCCACCTTGCTTTTAAATACGTGCATCTGTTCTCCAAATCATGTAAACAATTAACCTGCATACTCTCGTTTGATAAATTGCACACATATACATACTGTTATAATTCTTTAGTATTACATAATTTGATATATGTTTTTTTTAGTGGCGTTACCTACTACAATAAGGCACCAGGAAAGTACATCGGCAAAGCCCCAAAAATGTTTTTCTTTTGCTTTTCTTACAAAGCAATTTCTACTACCTGCTGGTCTCTCTTTCAACTGCTTTCCAGTTAATATATTAACTTTGCATAAACAATTGTAAAAAAAAAAAAAATTGTTATGCTATTGTAACTTTCTATGTTTTTAAATGTAAGTATAACTTTTTATGCGGCCACATACAATTTGTTTTAATACTTTATTGCATTTAATGGCACTTTATCTCTCTGCTTCAAATTACCAAAGGTGAGGGTCACAATTTGTCTTGGGGGTTTACACACATATATATATATTAAAACTTCCTAACCACAACCTTTTAGATTACTAATTTATTGCTATACGCTAACTATCGTTTTATTGCCTTTTTAGGTCGCTACACCTAAAAAAAAAAAGTTGCTGTTTTATTCGGGCGAAGACATTCCTATCCATCCTACAAGCTAGAAGGCTTATTACTTCGATTCAACCAAAACAGTAAGTTATTTTTTACATTACAATGCTAATATGTTTAAATTATTTTGGACTTTTACCGCTTCTATAATGCACAGTAAACTTATTTAAAACATACACTTTTTCTATATTGTTTTCTGCAAAATACACAATGTACTCTTACAAATTTACGCAACACTAAGGGGCCCATTACAATGGAGGGCGGACTTTGTCCGCCCGCCACCGTAACGGAATGCGGGACCGTCTGCAAGGGGTGCGGCGGTCCCGCACTGACATTAGGATGCCACCGCCACTGTGGCGTTGGGATACCCTATTCCCAGCATTGTGGCGGGCGGTGCTCACAGCACCGCCCGCCACAATGCTGTGAATGCACATCGTGCATTTGCATTCACAACGTGACAGGCACCGCGCGGTGCCTGCCACCCTGTGCATACAAATGCAGGGGGGTACCATAGGTACCCCCCATGTGCACCCCCCACCCCCCAACTTCCTGGGGGCCCGCTACGGGCCCCCGAAGGCAAAGACCACATGCCTTTCCATGGCGGCAACGCCGCCATGGAAAGGCTGATCACCGCAGGCATTGTAATATGGATGGCGGTGTCTTGCAGACACCGCCACCATATTAACCTTGTTTTCCGCCGGTCAATGAGTCGACCGGCGGAAAAGCGGCGGACGGTCTTTCCGTCCGCCGTGGACCCCCCAGCCATCATAATATAGCGGGGGGTCTTTGCTGTGTGGATGGCGGGCGGATCGCCCCCGCCGGGCCAGCGGTGACTACCGCCGGCCCGGCGGGGGCAATTCGCCCGCCATCATAATGACCCCCTAAATGTTTAACGAATACACTCGTATACTTTTAAGATACTAGCAGCTACTTGCTGTATTACACGTATGTCTTTTTGCTGTCACTTCCAAGAACCTTACAATGTATACATTTTGTATACTTATGACTGGCTTTTTAGTGTTTTTGTCCTTTTGTAAGCACCTACATTACTACCTTCCAATAATTTTAGAATTCACAAAAGACACCACAAATAGGATTTATTTAACCCATCGCTTAATTTGTCTATGGTTTTCTCTAGTAAAAGCAAAAATGCTATATCGGTATTGTGTTTGATCACTATTTTAAAATAGATGTATACCATAAGAAAATTTATAAACTTTGATCTGGACTTGATTGTGGTTTTACAATACTTTACATATTGTGTTAATTTCATAGCATACTAATACTATTTTGTGAATATTTAATGCAATAATTTGTAGTACATGCCTCCATATGCCATTTTTAGGACGCTTTGTTTTATGCTCTAGTACAAAGGATTCGTTTTTATTTCACAAAGTGCCCACATCAATATCCATCAATTGCCAATGCTCACTTCTTAGTATGGCAAATTACAACATTTGCTATATAACTTTCAATGCCATTAAATGGCGTTTGGTTTTATGCTCTAGTCTATTGGTTTTTTCCCCCACAAACTACAATAAACCGGCACATTAATGCCCATAAATTCACTGCTCGCTTGTTTGTACTTACAAAAGTTATAACATTGCGTTACATCCCAACCACCCCCCCCTCCCATCGTATCATGTTAGTGGACTTACGCTTAGTCAAATCACCCAACATACGCACAGCCACACATTATCACATACCCCACAGGATTTTGCTCTTAAAGTGGCAAATTCGCGGCAAAGAGAAAAAAAAATGCGGCACAAAACAGCATAAAAAACTGGTGTTTTGCAGTCATCAAACAATGCGTCTGCCAAAATACCAAACGCTTTTCCTTTAACACTGCTGGATAATATACAATGTCACAGTCTGCAACTTTGTATAGTCTCTAGCAGCTCGGAGCCTAACACCGGAGGGTGCCTAATACCAAACAGAGCAAATTTCCATAACAAACCTACTCTTTTGGCATCAGACAGGGCAGGCCAGCATGTGTGAAAAACTACAGACGGGTGGGGTTGTGAAAGAGATTGTTCAAGGGAGTTGAAAAAAACTTAAACAATACCAGACGTGGGAAGTTAGGACCTAGCCTGCAGGGGGCAAACAAACTTGTAAAGTAGCAGGCTAATTGCTCAGAGGTGTTCTATTTGCTTTCCAAAGGCAGCAGTAAGGCCGTTGAAGACCTTTGCTATTTTAACATTGCGTTACGTCACAACCACCCCCCTCCACCATGTCGTGTTTCAACCTACGCTTAGGCAAATTACCCAACAGACGCACAGCCGCACTTTATCACTCACCCTCTAGGATTTTGCACTTAAAGTGGCAAATTTTGCGTCAAAACGAAATAAAAATGCAGCCCAAAACAGCACAAAAAATAGGAATTTTTGCAGTCAGCAAACAATGCGTTCGCCGAAAATACCAAACGCTTTTCCTCTATCACTGCTGGAGAATATACGATGTCACAGTCTGCAACTTTGTATGTTGTTTTTAAACGTATATCTTTTTGCTGTCACTGCCAAGACTTACAAAGTATAAATATTGCGCAGCCATTACTGGCTTTTTTACTGTTTTAATCCCTTCTGTAAGCACCTACATTACTGCCTTCTAATTATTTTAATATTGACAATAAGCACCATAAATTGGATTTATTTTAGCCGTTGCTTAATTTGTCGTTACGTCTAGTAAAAGCAAAAATGCTATATCGGTATTGTGTTTGATCGCTATTTTGAAATAGATGTATACCATGACAACATTTATACACCTGTCTTTGGACTTGATTGTGGTTCCTTAATACTTTACATGTATTAATTTTATAACATACTTATGCTATTTTTCTAATATTTTAAACAAAATGTTGTACTACATGTCTCCAAATGCCATTATAAGACGCTTTGTTTTATGCTCTAGTATAAAGGATTCGTTTTAATTTCGCAAACTGCTCCCATCAATGTACATCAATTGCCAATGCTCACTTCTTAGTAACAGCGTGTTATAACATTACGTTAGGCCCCAACACCCACCGCACCCCCCGTCATGTGTATAAACTCTGGGTTTGGCAGCTTCTACGGAACACGCACAGCTACAACTTTTTTTTAGCACCTTTTTGCAGTCACTTAGGAGTATATTGCGTTACGTCACAACCCCCCCCACACCTTGTCGTATTTATGCACCTACTCTTAAGCAAATTACCCGACAGCCGCACATTATCACTTGACCTCCAGGATTTTACATTTAAAGTGGCCAATTTCGCTGGAAAAAGAACACAACAGCACAAAAACCGGGTCTTTTTGCACTCAGCAAACAATGCGTTTGCCGAAAATACCAAGCGGTTTTCCTTTATCACTGCTAGAGAATATACAATGTCACAGTCTGCAACTTTGTATAGTCTCCAGCAGCACGGAGCCTAACACCTGAGGGTGCCTAATACCAAACAGAGCAAATTTCCATAACAAACCTGCTCTTTTGGCATCACACAGGGCAGGCCAGCATGTGTGGAAAACTACAGATGGGTGGGGTTGTGAAAGCAAATGTTAAGGGGAGATTAAAAAAAAAAACAATACCAGCCATGGGAGGTTACGACCTAGCCTGCAGGGGCCAAACAAACTTGTCAAGTAGCAGGTTAATTACTCAGAAAAGTTCTAGTTGCCTTTAAAACGCAGCAGCAAGGCCGTTAAACACCTTTGCTCTTTGCTAGTCTGCGACTTTTAAAAAAATCTTTACTGCCACAATGGCAGCACAAATCCAGTAAATAGGGTAAACAGAATTTTTCCCAAAAGCATATGTTGCGTTTATTTTGTAAAAAAATGTTATTTTACAAAAGAAACAATCACATCTTTTAAAAAATGCAAAATCACGACATCGTACAACAGTCTAAATTACTAAATAATAACAATTTGCTCTGCTGCTATTCCTTCTTCCAAACGTGCAATCTTTATACTGCCAAATAGGGAAAAATATACCCCTTACCCTCCTACCTTATACTTAATAAACGTAACTCTAGGTATGCCTCTGCATTCCATCATGCCAAGGAAACATAAACAAATTCCTTTAAAGAGAGTCATTTGTTCTCTGAATTTCTCTTCTCTTTTTAAGACTTACAAACAACAAAATTGTCCATGTGTCAACAGGACTTTAAGTTTAACTTTTATAAATAATATACGGTAGTCAAGTTGCTGCTTATTTATAAATGCAATTAAAAACAAATAACAAAGTTAATAGTTCTTACTCTAGTACAGTTGCATAACCATTTCCATTATAACAGCATCTAAGTACATACGCTGCTAATTTTATACATTACCACTTGGGTAAAACAAATTATTTTATATGAATTTTTTTGCAACTTACTGTATCTGTGCTCCAACATACTTACACAATACTTATAATTTATAACACAAATTATTTTGTGTGGGTTTTTTGTAACCTGCAGTATGCATGCTCCCACATACTTACGCAATACTTATAATTTATAACGCACACACGTATTTTTATGCTACTATAAGCTACTTAATTCACAAAACATCCATGCTTTCCCAAACATTCTTAAGTACTTTACAATATTTACTATTCGAGTATAAGCTTTCTCAATATTATTTATATTTTGCAACTAATAACTATTAACAGATTTAATGCTTGTTAGACAACTAACAGTTGCATTACAATTTTCATCATATCAGCGTCAAAATACATATGATGCTAATATTTGGATTATTTTGCCACCTTATCATTCACTATTATAAATTTAACTTACTTAGGCAAAACATACTATTTTTAAAAACTTTTCCTACACCTTAACGACATTCTCAGTCATTGTGCCAAATGTGTTTTTCTATTAGTTGTATTGTCTCCCCCCTCACTATTGCTCCGCCCTGTGCGTGGGTATATCAGGGTGTTTTGTAAGCAGCCCTATAATAAAGCATGTCACACCTGTGTTAGGGAGGGCAGTATTAGTACACACAGCACATGCCATCTTACAAAACTACACACTGTGCTAATGTTCACATCTCAGTAATACAGTAGTTATTGCATCACACCCTGCACCCCCCCCTCCTCTCGTATAAGTCACCAGCTTCTCAGGCACACACACAGTCACTCACCAAACTTAGCTTGCTTTATAACACCATTTACTTTCTTCTGTACTTTGTTTTTCTCCCATCACTTCTTACACCACGTGCAATATTTTTTATACAACTTCATTTTAGCTTTTTATTATTAAGTTTCTTCTCAGAAAGTCCAACAAAAACTTTAAGACACACTAACACCCTCTGCTAGCTCATCTTATTACTACCAACATTCCCAGTCACTCTACCAATTGTGTCTTGCACTTAGTTCTATTGTCTTCCCCCTCCCTATTGCTCCACTCTGTGCATGGCTATGCCAGGGTGTTTTGTAAGCAACCCTATGATGAAGCATGTCACACCTGTGTGAGTGAGGGCAGTATTACCACACACAGCACATGCCATCACACAGTACATGCCATCAAACACCACTACACGCCATACCAATTTCCACATCTCAATAAAACAGTAGTTATTGCATCACATTATGCACCCCCCTGTGTAACTCAGCAGCTTTATTATTGACAAAAAGGGAGACACAAGGGAAAATGGGCGTTTATCAAAAGGTCCAGCATACATGCCCAACTATCATAAACCAAAGAAGTAGTATGCAGTTCCTGAAAAAGTTAGTGTAAGTAACCGGCAGAGAGAGGCTACGAAAAGTTTAATTTAACCAGAAAGGGGACGGGGAATTCCTCCTTTCGGATAAAGTGCCCTCACACACCCAGCCTGCTGGGTGTCATGCTTCATCATTGGGCATGCTCCTCGTCGGGTCGGCGGTGCAATATCCGACGGGCACCCTCAGTGGGGGCTCTTTGGCGGAGATCTTTTTATCCTTGCCGTATGGTGCGTGTGTGTGAGGGACTCTAAAGTGTAGAGGTGTAACAAGTGAAAAAGTGCATAAAACAGGGGACGGTGGTCAGGGCCTCTTCTTTAATAATCCTGCCTCCTACCCTGATTAAAAAGGTGTATCGCGGCTAGCTACAGTAATGTTGCAGCTAGTGGCAATAGTCAGGTCGTCAGGTCAACTTGTTTCTTGCCTATCAGTCCCGTAATGGGTTCAAGCGGCAATTCTTCAGGACCAAGGGATAAATAGAAATTTTTTAAAACAGTGGTACAGGATCTACACTGATGCTAGGTATGGTGGTGTAATAACCTCAAAATTACCAGTTCACAAGCACCATCGGCTGAAGGTCCGTAGGTGCTGTAGCCAATCTAGAAAAGAAAAACATTGTGAAAACAACCGGTCACTTATTTAACAAAACATGAGCACAATTGGTGTCAATTCCAGTGCTGTTGATTATGATAGGCTCTGACCACATGCGATCTAGTTAGCCCCAAAGGTCGTGTGAGTCATACAGTGAACTCGAATCATTCCAGGTAAAAACAATTGAAAATTAAAATAGCAGCAGAGATAAAATAGGAATAGCTGTCAAGGAAAATGGCGCATGGACTCCCATTATGGCCACTCACCTAATAAATAAGTAGAAATGGCCACATCGGTCATCGGCAGTAAAATGAGCGCGTTTAATCAACGCGTGGTTTCCTAGATGCAGGAATGTAGAGAAGCTCATTGTAATTGAGACATTCTTAACGAGTGAGAAAAACAGGCATGGTAGACCCTGAAAGACCCAGCGTTCAATAGTCATAGAAGCGGTGTATCACCCCACAAATTATTCATAGTCAAGGTGAATTGCCTACAAGAACTCATTATGCACCCAGTCGGGTATGGTAGCAGGTGCGGAGGTGGCGGTGGGGTATCCTCCAATGTAGGAGGTATCCCGTTTAGCCTAAACTCACCACTGCGTCCCTCCCAGAATTGGCAGGTGAAAGCCCAATGGTGCAAAGAGACTAGGCAATCACTAATACCTTGACAATATAAACTTGTTAGGGGTGGCGAAATGACCACAAGTTTGCTTGCTATCTGGCGTTGGTGGGTCTTACCTTGGTCAACGGTTCCGTAACAACAAGGGATGGTTACTTACAGAGACTCGCGCCCACTTGGCGGAAAACCTAACCCAGACTGCCGAATCCGGAAGGATACTGTCAGCACGATTCTTGCTGCAGATAACTTGACTGACTAGGTGCGTCTGGGCGGCGTCACGCTCGTGGCGTGGTCACTAGAATGTAAGACACCCTCGTGTGAAAGGTATTACTGGCGGCCATCTTGGGTGAATAAAAATTCTTAACTCCAAATTCTGCGCCATATTGGAAAGGTGTAAAAATGAAGAAACGCTGCAATATGGAAAATAGTACATTCCAGCTGGTTTACAGGAATGGTGGTCATAACAGAACTAGAAGCGCCATCAATAGGTGACGTTGAGGAGTGATGAATCACTTCCCTACTAGTAATTACGAAATGGTACGGAGACAAAGTATCGTAACAGTTGTGACAATCAAATGTAAGCGTTATTAATGGCGCTCCAAGGAATGTCTTCGTTCAGGCCATTTTTGTCAGAACACAATCGATGTACCCAGCGTTGTTCAATTTTAAACAGGGTCGAGGGTTGATCACAGTATGAGCCTCCAACACCACCCACCTCAGAGTTTCACATGAGTGGTTGGCGCTAAGGAAATGAGTGTACAGTCGTGTGGTGGTTTTGCGACACCTGATGTTGCTTTTGTGCTCAGTAATCCGGGTTTTGACAGGTCTAGTTGTCATTCCCACATATCGAAGGCCACACGGGCAGGACAACAGATAAATACAGTTCGCTGTGTTACAGTTAGTGTGTCTCCTCATGTGCCAAGTGAAATTATCATTCAAGAATATCTCTTTAGTTTGTTTTGTCTGGGGGCACACTGAACAAGACCCACAGAGGTAAATCCCATAGGTTTCTCTGAGTTGGATTAGTCTTGGGCTTGGGTCTTGTATGTACTAATAGGTCCTTCAAATTGCTCGTTCTTTTGAATGCAAATCTCGGGGTTGGTAGTGTGAGATTACCTGTATTCAAAATCCCCCAATGTTTGCGTATGGCATTTCTAATCTGTGTAGACGCTGGGGTGTAGGACGTAACACATGTTATTACATCTGTTGGAATTTTTCTTTCTTTTCCAACAAGGCCTCTCTATTGTTATTTCTTGCTCTTTTCATGGCCACAGACACAGAGCGTTGTGGGTACTCTCTTTTGCGTAAGTCTAACGCTAGTTTAACAGCCTCTGATTTATAGTCATCTACTGACGTACAATTCCTCTAATCCGAAGAAATTGGCCAAATGGGAGGTTGTTCTTTAAAGCCCTTGGGTGGTGACTACTAAAAAGTAAAAGGCTATTACAGTCAGTAGGTTTCTTGTGTAAAGTAGTAGTTAAGGTGCCTGACGAAAGATTTATATTCAGGTCTAAGAAGGGCACTGTTGAATTGGAGATATTATGTGTGAATTTCAGATAGGGGTTCAAGGTATTAATCCATTGACAGAAATGCTCACAGCTATTCTTATCCCCTTTCCAAAAAACCAGAACATCGTCGATGTATCTTTTCCACACAACCAAGTTGTTAACATAGGGGTTGCTGTGGTGCAAAATAAATCTAGACTCAAAAGCTGCCACATAGAGACAGGCCACACTAGGAGCGAATGTGCTACCCATGGAAGTGCCTTGTATTTGGTGGTTCTGGTTTTTTGGAAAGGGGATAAGAATAGCTGTGAGCAATTCTGTCAATGGATTAATACTTGAACCCCTATCTGAAATTCACACATAATATCTCCAATTCAACAGTGCCCTTCTTAGACCTGAATATAAATCTTTCGTCAGGCACCTTAACTACTACTTTACAAAAGAAACCTACTGACTGTAATAGCCTTTTACTTTTTAGTAGTCACCACCCAAGGGCTTTAAAGAACAACCTCCCATTTGGCCAATTTCTTCGGATTAGGAGGAATTGTACGTCAGTAGATGACTATAAATCAGAGGCTGTTAAACTAGCGTTAGACTTACGCAAAGAGAGTACCCACAACGCTCTGTGTCTGTAGCCATGAAAAGAGCAAGAAATAACAATAGAGAGGCCTTGTTGGAAAAGAAAGAAAAATTCCAACAGATGTAATAACATGTGTTACGTCCTACACCCCAGCGTCTACACAGATTAGAAATGCCATACGCAAACATTGGGGGATTTTGAATACAGGTAATCTCACACTACCAACCCCGAGATTTGCATTCAAAAGAACGAGCAATTTGAAGGACCTATTAGTACATACAAGACCCAAGCCCAAGACTAATCCAACTCAGAGAAACCTATGGGATTTACCTCCTGTCGTGGGACATTACCCTGTGGGTCTTGTTCAGTGTGCCCTCAGACAAAACAAACTAAAGAGATATTCTTGAATGATAATTTCACTTGGCACATGAGGAGACACACTAACTGTAACACAGCGAACTGTATTTATCTGTTGTCCTGCCCGTGTGGCCTTCGATATGTGGGAATGACAACTAGACCTGTCAAAACCCGGATTACTGAGCACAAAAGCAACATCAGGTGTCGCAAAACCACCACACGACTGTACACTCATTTCCTTAGCGCCAACCACTCATGTAAACTCTGAGGTGGGTGGTGTTGGAGGCTCATACTGTGATCAACCCTCGACCCTGTTTAAAATTGAACAACGCTGGGTACATCGATTGTGTTCTGACAAAAATGGCCTGAACGAAGACATTCCTTGGAGTGCCATTAATAACGCTTAAATTTGATTGTCACAACTGTTACGATACTTTGTCTCCGTACCATTTCGTAATTACTAGTAGGAAGTGATTCATCACTCCTCAACGTCACCTATTGATGGCGCTTCTAGTTCTGTTATGACCACCATTCCTGTAAACCAGCTGGAATGTACTATTTTCCATATTGCAGCGTTTCTTCATTTTTTACACCTTTCCAATATGGCGCAGAATTTGGAGTTAAGAATTTTTATTCACCCAAGATGGCCGCCAGTAATACCTTTCACACGAGGGTGTCTTACATTCTAGTGACCACGCCACGAGCGTGACGCCGCCCAGACGCACCTAGTCAGTCAAGTTATCTGCAGCAAGAATCGTGCTGACAGTATCCTTCCGGATTCGGCAGTCTGGGTTAGGTTTTCCGCCAAGTGGGCGCGAGTCTCTGTAAGTAACCATCCCTTGTTGTTACGGAACCGTTGACCAAGGTAAGACCCACCAACGCCAGATAGCAAGCAAACTTGTGGTCATTTCGCCACCCCTAACAAGTTTATATTGTCAAGGTATTAGTGATTGCCTAGTCTCTTTGCACCATTGGGCTTTCACCTGCCAATTCTGGAGGGACGCGGTGGTGAGTTTAGGCTAAACGGGATACCTCCTACATTGGAGGATACCCCACCGCCACCTCCGCACCTGCTACCATACCCGACTGGGTGCATAATGAGTTCTTGTAGGCAATTCACCTTGACTATGAATAATTTGTGGGGTGATACACCGCTTCTATGACTATTGAACGCTGGGTCTTTCAGGGTCTACCATGCCTGTTTTTCTCACTCGTTAAGAATGTCTCAATTACAATGAGCTTCTCTACATTCCTGCATCTAGGAAACCACGCGTTGATTAAACGCGCTCATTTTACTGCCGATGACCGATGTGGCCATTTCTACTTATTTATTAGGTGAGTGGCCATAATGGGAGTCCATGCGCCATTTTCCTTGACAGCTATTCCTATTTTATCTCTGCTGCTATTTTAATTTTCAATTGTTTTTACCTGGAATGATTCGAGTTCACTGTATGACTCACACGACCTTTGGGGCTAACTAGATCGCATGTGGTCAGAGCCTATCATAATCAACAGCACTGGAATTGACACCAATTGTGCTCATGTTTTGTTAAATAAGTGACCGGTTGTTTTCACAATGTTTTTCTTTTCTAGATTGGCTACAGCACCTACGGACCTTCAGCCGATGGTGCTTGTGAACTGGTAATTTTGAGGTTATTACACCACCATACCTAGCATCAGTGTAGATCCTGTACCACTGTTTTAAAAAATTTCTATTTATCCCTTGGTCCTGAAGAATTGCCGCTTGATCCCATTACGGGACTGATAGGCAAGAAACATGTTGACCTGACGACCTGACTATTGCCACTAGCTGCAACATTACTGTAGCTAGCCGCGATACACCTTTTAATCAGGGTAGGAGGCAGGATTATTAAAGAAGAGGCCCTGACCACCGTCCCCTGTTTTATGCACTTTTTCACTTGTTACACCTCTACACTTTAGAGTCCCTCACACACACGCACCATACGGCAAGGATAAAAGATCTCCGCCAAAGAGCCCCCACTGAGGGTGCCCGTCGGGTATTGCACCGCCGACCCGACGAGGAGCATGCCCAATGATGAAGCATGACACCCAGCAGGCTGGGTGTGTGAGGGCACTTTATCCGAAAGGAGGAATTCCCCGTCCCCTTTCTGGTTAAATTAAACTTTTCGTAGCCTCTCTGCCGGTTACTTACACTAACTTTTTCAGGAACTGCATACTACTTCTTTGGTTTATAACTCAGCAGCTTCCCACACACACACACAGCCACTCACAAAACTTAACTTGCTTTTCAAACACCATTTACTTTCTTTTGTACTTTAATTTTCTCCCATCACTTCTTACAGCACGTGCAATATTTATTAAGCAACTTCATTTTAACTTTTTATTGTTAAGTTTCTTCTCAGAAAGTCCAAGAAAAAGTTTAAGACACACTAACACTCTGAGCTAGCTTTGCCTTACACCTCATTACTACCAACATTCACAAGCAATGTGTCAATTGTGTCTTTCTCTTAGTTGTATTGTCTCCCCCTCCCTATTGCTCCATTCTGTGCACAGCTATGCCAAGGTGTTTTGTAAGCAACCCTATAATGAAGCATGTCACACCTATGTGAGTGAGGGCAGTATTAGCACACATACTACATGCCATCAAACATACTACACGCAATACCTATGTTCACATCTCAGTAATACAGTAGTTTATTGCACCACATTGTGCACACACCCCCATGTAACTCAGCAACTTCCCAGACCCACACACAGCCACTCACAAAACTTAACTTGTTTTTTCAAACACCATTTACTTTCTTTTGTACTTTTAGTTTCTCCCATCACTTCTTACAGCACATGCAATATTTTATATGCAACTTCTTTTTAACTTTTGCATTGCTAAGTTTCCTGCCCAGAAAGTAAAAGGGAAATTTTTTGGACTTGCTACCACCCTGAGTTAGCTTTACCTCTCACCTCATCGCTATAGACGTTCCCATTCACTGTGTCAATTGTGTCTATCTCTCAGTTGTATTGTCTCGCCCCCATAAGTATTACTCCACCCTATGCACAGGTACGCCACACTATTTTGTAAGCAACCCTCTAATTAAACATGTCACACCTGTATGAGTTTTTTTTGTACTTTGTTTTTCTCCCATCACTTCTTACAGCACGTCCAGTATTTTTTATGCAACTTCGTTTTAGCTTTTTATTGTTAAGTTTCTTCCCAGAAAGTCCAAGAAAAAGTTTAAGACAAACTAACACCCTCAGCTAGCTCATCTTATTACTACCAACATTCCCAGTCACTCTACCAATTGTGTCTTGCACTTAGTTGTATTGTCTTCCCCTCCCTATTGCTCCACTCTGTGCATGGCTATGCCAGGGTGTTTTGTAAGCAGCCCTATGATGAAGCATGTCAGACCTCTGTGAGTGAGGGCAGTATAAGCACACACTGTACATGCTATCCAACACCACTACATGCCGTAACAATTTCCACATATCAATAATACAGTAGTTATTGCATCACATTATGCACCCCCCGTGTAACTCAGGAGCTTCCCACACATGCACACAGCCACTCACAAAACTTAACTTGTTTTTCAAACACCATTTACTTTCTTTTGTACTTTGATTTTTTCCCATCACTTCTTACAGCACGTGCAATATTTATTATGTAACTTCATTTTACCTTTTTATTGTTAAGTTTCTTCTCAGAAAGTCCAAGAAAAAGTTTAAGACACACTAACACTCTGAGCTAGCTTTGCCTTACACCTCATTACTACCAACATTCACAAGCAATGTGTCAATTGTGTCTTTCTCTTAGTTGTATTGTCTCCCCCCTCCCTATTGCTCCATTCTGTGCACAGCTATGCCAAGGTGTTTTGTAAGCAACCCTATAATGAAGCATGTCACACCTATGTGAGTGAGGGCAGTATTAGCACACATACTACATGCCGTCAAACATACTACACGCCATACCTATGTTCACATCTCAGTAATACAGTAGCTTATTGCAGCACATTGTGCACACACCCCCATGTAACTCAGCAACTTCCCAGACCCACACACAGCCATTCACAAAACTTAACTTGTTTTTCAAACACCATTTACTTTCTTTTGTACTTTTAGTTTCTCCCATCACTTCTTACAGCACATGCAATATTCTATATGCAACTTCTTTTTAACTTTTGCATTGCTAAGTTTCCTGCCCAGAAAGTAAAAGGGAAATTTTTTGGACTTGCTACCACCCTGAGTTAGCTTTACCTCACACCTCATCGCTATAGACGTTCCCAATCACTGTGTCAATTGTGTCTATCTCTCAGTTGTATTGTCTCCCCCCTAACTATTGGAGCAATAGTTAGGGGGCTCCACCCTATGCACAGCTACGCCACACTATTTTGTAAGCAACCCTATAATTAAGCATGTCACACCTGTATGAGTGAGGGCAATATTTGCACACACACCACATGTCAGCAAACAGCACTACACACTGTTACAGCTACTGTATATTATAAAACAAATTTCTGTATATATATATATATATATATATATATATATATATATATATGCATTTGAAAAGTAATGCTATTTTTATTATTCCTTTCACAGGTTGGTAATCCACAATCAAAAACATCAAGGTAAAAATATATATATTTTTTACCAAGCACTTTATTAAATATCTTTTCTCACAAATACACCTGTACAAAATAGAAAACAAATTACAAATACCTCTATATATATATATATATATATATAAAATATATAGCATAAATAGGTACAATTAAATATATTTAGATACATACAAATAATAAATACATACCTAAAAAAAAAATACAAACACTCCCAAAACACATAATTACTGTATTAATATAAATATGATTAACATAATACAAGCAGATTATCATCAAGGACATGAGATATTTGCAAACACTTCGAGAGGCAAACAATGCTTACCAAATAGTACATTTGCAATTATACATAACTACTACAAAGTTGCAAATACATGGACTACAGAGGATTTACATTATATTATGAACTTAGGCGATGCTTTATATGCAGAAATGCATTCCATTAATAAAGAAATACTTATGTATCCAGATGATTTACCAAAATACATACAACACAATACCCCCCTGCATTTCAATGTACAACGTGGCAGGCACCGCGCGGTGCCTGTCACGTTGTGCATTGGACAGCACAACTTGCATTTCTGGCATTCTGGCAAAATGTTAGAAATGCGGGATGCGCCCGCCAGTGTGGCGGGCGCATCCTAATGGGATGTGCGTGACTGCCGCATGCATTGCGGGCGGTCCCATTTCCCGGGGGTATGGCGGGCGGACAAAGTCCGCCCGCCATGCCAATGACCCCCATAGTATTAAAAAACATCCAAAATGTATACAATGTAACATTAGCAAATACAAAACAGATGATATATGCAAAACATGTTACACATATATTTGTAAAGACAAAATGCCACCCTGTTCTTTTTATAATGGAATGGCATTCCCGATATACCAACAGAATTACACTTACATAATTTAGAAGAAAGATTAGTATCACCAAGAATACCCTTTTTACAAATCAAAACACTGCCACGTGGATTCCAGAAATCATTATCAGGTGCTGTTGTTAATGTACATGCAGATGTTATGACAACAGTTACTATATTACCCAGGCAAATTAATGATAACATGACAATTCCAATAAAATTAAAAAGAAAATTAAGTTATAAATCCTATACACATTTTGAAAATGTTAGACCAAATAAAGTAAAACGTGCAGCTCTATGGTTAGTAAATAATAGCAGTATGTACCAAGAATATGGAGTTACTGTTAATCCAGATTGGGAATATACACCTGAAGATATAACACATTGTAGTGAAACTTCTGAAACAAACAATACATCTGATTCCTCAGACAACATTGCAGCAGGAAACTTAGATACTATGTTAACTAATGAAACTATTACTGCTGAAACCATTAATATCTTAAGTTTAGCACCTGCAGAATATAACACACCAAGAGGTCTATATGAAGATAAAGATTCTGAATATTTAGCTTTCCCTACAATATTTGGTGGAGAGCGAAGGCCTACTAATAAAGATAGACATGTACCAATACATTACAGCACAATATGTCAATGGGAATTAAGAAGCTATGATAGAAGAGTAGCCAAACCTATAACAATAAATATTTAAATTTAAAAAAATTACACATAAAACAAATAAAAGGCAAAATATACATATCACTCAGAAAATACTTTAATAATGGAAAAGTTATAACTGCAAAAGACATCAAAAACAGATTAGAAAGCATTTTGCAATTCAATGAAGGGTATAAAATACTTAAAACTATTCGTAGTTCCCCACCATATTGGGAGCATTGCAAAAAAGACCTTTTTGCTATGATTAGGCAATTAGGAATTCCAACCTTTTTTTTAACATTATCAGCCGTAGAAACAAAATGGTATCATTTAATAAACATATTATTGCGTATTGAAAAAAGGAAAGAATGTACACAAGAAGAATTTGAAAATATGTCATGGGAAACAAAATGCACATTAATACAACAGAATCCAATAACATGTGCAAGACATGTGCAAGACATTTTGACTTCCAAGTTAGGAAATTATTTAATTGTATTTTATTACATGAAAGTCACCCAATTGGAAAAATTATAGATTACTTTTATAGAGTTGAATTCCAACAACGGGGATCACCACATATACATGCTTTAATATGGATAGAAAATGCTCCACAATATGAAACATCAGAACTGAGTGAAGTTATTACTTTTATAAATAAGTATGTAACATGTGCAAAAACACAAGATCCATATATAGAACCTTTATTACCACTTCAAAGACACGGGCATACAAAAAATTGCCGCATTAAAAAAAAAGAACATGCAAATACCAATACCCTAAATATCCAATGCCAGAAACTATTATACTAGAACCATTACCACTAGACAAAACAGATAAAGAGCTGCTACAGCAAATTGAACTAATACATGCAACTATGAACACACATGACTTCCAAAGTTATACTTTTAGTCAATTTTTAGATTATATGCAACTAGATATAAAACAATATATTTTATGTATACAATCTATTAAAGAAAAAATACAATTTTTTAAAAAAGAACACCAGCTGAATACTTTATTAATAACTACAATGCTACAATTTTACAAGCATGGCAGGCAAACATAGATATACAATACATTCTAGACGCATATGCATGTGCAGTGTATATTGTTTCATATATTAGCAAATCACAACGCGGAATGAGCAAAATAATTGCACAAGCCGCAAAAGAAGTATATCATAATCCAAATATTAAAGATCAACTTAAGCACATAGGTAACAAGTTCTTAAACTGTACAGAAATAAGTGCACAGGAAGCTGCCTATCTAATACTTCAAATTCCTTTACGGAAAAGTTCTAGATCTTTTATATTCATTAATACTAACCCCTCAGAAAAGTGTACATACTTATTGAGAGACATAGTTACTATAAATTCATTACCAGATACATCCAGTAGCATACAATATGATAATATTATTGTAAAATACAGCAAATAGACTAAAACATTAGAAAAATGTACATTAGCTGACTATGCATCCATGTATAATGAAAATAAAAAAACAAAAAAAACAAAAAAAGAAACTGACCATGACAATTCTCTTACAGAAAATAACTTTTAAAACTCAGATGAGGAAGAACTTGAGATTAACTTACAATATGAAACAATATCAACAGACTATACAAAACGCAAAAAAACTAAAATCATTCGTTATTGCAGATTTATCAAAAACAACGACTCTGAAAATTATTACAGGGAATTACTAATGCTTTATTACCCAGGGAGAGTAGAAAAAAAAATAACTGGTGATAAGGATACATATTATGAACAATATCTACAAATTAAAGACACAGTTGACTTAAATCATAACAAATATAATAAGCATAATAAAACACTCACAACTAATAGCAACGCCAATGATGATACAATGCACACATTACCAGTATCTCCAATAGCTACAGAAACAGCTGACACCATATGTAATGAAGCCCAACTTAATGAACAACAACTACTATACGACTTGTCATTAGATTTAGGCATTAGAAGCACAACTGTAGAAGAAACACTAACTAATAATATACTACCGAATGAGCAATATGATGCTATAATGCAAAATCTAACTACAGAACAACTCAACTTTATATACCATCACTTACATTGGATAAAAACAAAAGAAACACCTTGCTACACATTTTGTACTGGTGGTGCAGGAGTTGGGAAAAGCTTCCTTATTGCTGCACTTTACCAAACCTTAGTACGTTACTACAATACAAAAGCAGGAGAAAATCCAGATAACATATATGTATTGCTTACAGCTCCAACAGGCAAAGCAGCACATAAAATAAATGGTAAAACACTACATAGCACATTTCAGATACCTGTTTCACAAATGTTAACTCATAAACCACTAACTCATGAAAACAGAAGTACACTACAAAATGAATTAATGCATCTTAAATTACTAATAATAGATGAAATATCAATGGTAGGAACAAATATGTTCACTTTCATACATAACAGATTACAAGAAATAAAAATGTCTGACCTACCCTTTGGAGGGATCTCCATTTTAGCAATTGGAGATTTCTATCAATTAAAACCAGTTTTTGATACATACATATTTGAAAATTCTAGACATTCCTATGGACCAGTAAGTATACAAATTTATGGCAAACACATTTCAGATTATTTGAACTTACAAAAATTATGAGACAACTAAATGACCTACCATTTGCAGAACTACTGAACAGATTAAGAGAAGGGAAACAAACAAACACAGATATAATACAGATACAATTATGAGAACTAGAACCACCAGAAGGCATTAGCAAAACTATACCTTATATTATGTCAACAAACAAAGAAGTTAATAACATTAATAATGAAGTTTTAATGCAACATATACAAAACTATCCTGTTTACACAGCAAACGCAATAGATACAGTTGCATCTGATCTAACAGAACAAGTAAAGCAAACAATACTCAAACAATTACCCACTGATCCAACAAAAACAATGGGCCTTCCATACAAATTACATATTGCATTAAAATTACGCTATGATTTAACTTGTAATATAAATGTTAATGATGGCTTAACAAATGGTGCAACAGGTATAGTACAATTTGTTGAAGCTATCAATAACACCCCAAATGCAATATGGATTAGTTTTGATAATGAAAACGTAGGAAAATTAACAAGGCAGCAAAATAGACACATATATCACACAAACATTTTGCCTCATTGGACACCAATTCATCCTATATCACGACATTTTCAATTTACACAAAAATTTATAACAATTATACGCAAACAATTTCCACTGCGCCAATCATCTGCACGTACTATACATAGGACACAAGGCGAAACTATTGAAACACTTTATATCCACTTTAACAATATCAAAATACATCACTTGCATTATGTAGCTTTAAGCAGAGCAAAATCATTATCAAACATATATATTAAAAACTTTAATAAAGACAAAATAGTTGTACATCCAAAAGTACACGAAGAAATGAGCAGATTAAGAACAAATATGCAATTGCAAATCTCAGTACCACAAATACGACAATATACCCAACATTTTAATATTATTGTACATAACATACGCTCACTACAAAAAAATTACAAAGCAATAATATCAAACAATAATATCATGAATGCTGATATCCTATGCCTAACAGAAATAAACACAACTAAAAAAGCAGATACCACTAATTTTTTAATTGAACAATACCATCT
Organism: Calotriton arnoldi; assembly: GCA_963921515.1. Classification (NCBI taxonomy): domain Eukaryota; kingdom Metazoa; phylum Chordata; class Amphibia; order Caudata; family Salamandridae; genus Calotriton; species Calotriton arnoldi. The sequence goes on from CAWUFW010020877.1 coordinate 127,381, forward strand.
ATTAATATTTGACAAATTCCACAATCAGCGAACAAAGCATGGAATAGCAATTTATTACAATTTTTTTTTCTTATTACCAATATATGAAACACAACACGATATTGACATTTTACATTTTACTCAACATCTTAATAGTAACAACTACTTATTTATAATACTATACAAGCCACCACATGTACATATACAAACACTATTAGAAGTATTAACAACCATATTAAACTTCTACCCTGATTATAAATATATTATCATGGGCGACTTCAACATAGATTTAACAAAAGTATTCCAAAACACAACATGACTATTACAATATATGCACAGCCAATTTAACTGTAACCAAAAAATACAAGACTACACAACAGACTACAATTCTATACTAGATCATATATATACTAATGAAGATTTACAACACTATGGTACATTAGAGTCATATTACAGTGATCACAAAGCCTTATGGTTAGCAGTTTAATGTGCAATATGTATAATTTAATATGCTTTTCTCATTTCAGATGATTCGTATATTTGGCAATTTAATGTACAAAATGTATACTCAAATATGCTTTTCTCATTTCAGATGATTTCTATACAAGAACTTAAACAAACAAAACATGAAGAAAGTAAACCTTATCAAAAGGCAATACGTGCAAACATAATTAAATGTTCTAGCAAAACATACTACAGGAATGCAAAACAGAAGAACAAAATCTTATATCATCTTGCTCTGGCAGACGAAAGTGGATCAATAAAAGCTACCTGCTACAATGATGATTATTACAGCCAGACAAAAGAACAAAATGGAATTATCATCAGAAATTTTATTATCAAGAACAATATTGTGATCCTAACAAAGCAGACAAAAATCTCTAGAATGCCAGCATTAACAATACCACAGGCAATAATACAAGAAGCTGAATATATTCTGCAACCACCTGCTCCACCACTTTCGCCAATAAAAACCATCCGAGAAGCAAACCTAAAATCACTAATGAGCATTTCAGGGACAATATCAGAGGTACGTAGCTTTCAAAGTAAATATGCATTTAAAATTATTAACTATTGGGTTTAATTAAAGTAAATACAATACAGATATCTTACAGAAATTGCTTTAATTGCATATTTAAATATCTATATGTGACTATACATGCATATACATATATGCAAATACACACACATATATATATACATATATTTTTGCATATATATACATATATATTTGCACATATACACACATATATATATGTACCCATATGTGCATATATATGTATGCATATCTATGTGGAAATATATGTATGTATGCATATGTATGCATAAATATATACATGAATATGTATACAGATATATGCATATATGTATATGCATATATAAAAATGTATATATACACACTTATATATATATATAAATATATATAAATATAGGCATATAGATGTGCATACAAATATATGTACATATATATACATATCTATAAATGAGTATATATATATATACATGTATATAGGCATATATATATTTGTATATAAATATATATATGCATACATATGCATACATGCACATATATGTGTATATATATATGCCAATACACATATATGTGCATATATATGTGTATACATATATGTCAATAAATATGCATATGTATATGCATATATATATATATAACCAAATATATATGTATGCATATAGATATGTGTATGCATCTTATTACAAAAAATTTACAAAAATCATAGATCTTTGTATATAAATATATGTGTTCCTCCAAAACGGTTCCCATACACCGGGAAATGCAGCGCTCATCACGGGTGCGGCTCCCTGCGGCAGAACCACGCAGCTCAATACTTCCACACAATCCTTCAGCCAGAAGGAAAAAGGGACGCACTCCCGTAGTTCAGTGCAACGATAATTTTATTCCTTTAGTTGTTCATTTATCGGGATAGCAAGAACGATCTACGCATTTCGGTTTTACAAAAACCTTGTTCACGATCATCTGAACGCTTGTCCCCGCCCAGTACAAATATTCAAACAATCATTACCTCATTTCCTGTTTGGTAGTTACCAACGTCCTTGTGCATTATGGGTGATGTAGTTTATAGTGAGTGAATAACTTATTTACAAAAAGTGACATTATTATGACTAATCAATCCTGATTATACCGTGCTCAACTATTAAAAAAGACAACCATTTTTTCTTAGTTAAAAAGTGAAACAGAGTTCATAAGTCCCATTTTCATTTCATACTTCATAATTATCACACCCTTATTATATCCTTTCAGTGGGACCTCAAATTATTTCTAGTCCTTATCTCTTCTGTCCCTCTAGTGGGGTGTAGATGCAAATACACCCATGGACTCCATTCAATCTGTATTGCCTTTTGTTTCATTTTGTTGTTTACGTATTTTATTTTTCCTTATTTTTCTTCCTTATTTTCCTTAAGTTGGTTCCTTGGAATTCTTGAGAAGTTGCCATTTACCATTTATTTATAGATGAATGTATAACTCTTCCGATTGATTAAGGCCATGAGGACTTAATGTTCGCAAATTTAAGATATGACGTGATTCTTTTCGATGTAAAAGTTTTTCTCTGTCCCCTCCACGTTCTTTCTTAGGGACTGTTTCGATGCCATAGAACTTAAGTTGTTTCCAGTCACTCTGATGGTATTGTTCCATGTGTTTGGCCACTGCGTTTGCTCTATCTTTATGTATAGTTGCCCTAACGTGTTCCATTACACGTTTTTTCAGCTCACAGATAGTGCTTCCTACATAAATTAACGGACATGGACATTCCACCACATAAACTGTGTATTGTGTTTTACATGTGATTAGTTGACGAATTTCCCACATTTTATTGTTGGCCATTTTGACTTCTTTAATCTGTTTGGCAATTTGACAAACTTTACATGCATGACATTTCAAAAATCCTTTGGTTTTCAACCATGTGTCTTCCTTCTTCTTTCCTTTAAAATGACTATGAATAAGATGATCCTTTAAGTTCTTTGCTCTCCGATAGGTTATTGTCGGATGTTTCCCCACAATTTTACTCACTGTGCTATCTAGTTGTAAAATTTTCCAATTTCTTCTCAGAATTTTGGTGATTTGTTTACTTTCCTGTGAGTAATCCGTTATTAGCCTAATTGGCTCTGGGTCATCATTCTTCTCTTTGTGTCTTTGCACTAGACATTCCTCTCGTGATTTTTCATTTGTTCTTTTCCAACATTTTTTAAGCATGCCTGTATTATATTTTCTTCTTTTGAATCTTTCTGATGTTGCTGCACTATGTTTCTGCCATTCCTCTTCCTCACTACATATTCTTCGAATTCTGAGGAATTCCCCATATGGGATGCTGGAGATGAGTGATTGTAGATGGAAACTGGTTGCTTCTAGGGTGGTATTAGTTTCTGTATTCTTCCTATGTAATGTCGTGTGGATTTGGTTATCCTTGATGTAAATCTCTGTATCCAGGAATACTACTCGTTGATTACTTATCTCATAAGTAAATTTCAGATCTTTAATACTATTATTGATTATTTCGAAGTATTCCTGAAATTCCGACGTGGTGCCATCCCAGATGATGAATAAATCATCAATGTATCTTATCCAGCTGACAATTTTGTTCATTGTGTGATCATTTCCTGTATTCCATGCTACTTCTTTCTCCCACCATCCCATCGCTAGACATGCATAGCTGGGACTGAAAGAAAATCCCATTGCAGTTCTGCTGTTTTGGCGATACACTTCTTCTCCAAATAAGAAGATATTTTTAGTCAGGCAAGTTGAGATCATGTCTAGGAGCATCTGATTGTGATCTCCATATTGTATATTCCTCTCCTGTAAGAAAAAGTTGCATGCTTTTAGACCCATATCATTCCCTATATTAGTATATAGGGATATGACATCCATCGTTATCAACTGATAAGTTTCTTGCCATGGTGTATTTTGAAGTCGTCTCAATAAATCACTAGTGTCCTGTATATAGGAGCTCAGTTGGGCCACATACGGTTTCAAAAAGTGATCTATATAATTTGAAATTGGTTCCAATATCGATCCCTTGGCAGATAAGATCGGACGACCAGGTGGCCTTTGTTGGTCCTTGTGTAACTTAGGTAAAAAATAAATCGTAGCTGTCACTGGGTAGGTTACCGTTAAGTATTTCCGTTCTTCCTCATCAATTAGATTGTTGGACATCCATGCCAGAAGTTTTTCATCCAGATTCCTTTTGATATCCATAGTTGGGTTTGTTTTCAATTTTTCATAGTATTTTGTCTCTCTTAGCTGGCGATGTGCCTCCACGACATATGCTGCTCTATCCCAAATAACTATGTTGCCGCCTTTGTCGGCTATTTTTATTTCGATCTGGTCATCTGAAGTTAATTTCAACAACGCTTCCCTTTCTTTCTTTGTTAAATTGTCATTATACTTAGAACTTTTCAATTTGTAAAGATCTTGAATGACAGCCTCTTGAAATAGGTCCACTTTATTCCCTGGTGTCAATTGGGGATAAAATTTGGATTTGGGTTTTTTGCCGCTTAGGCCTGCTCCTGTTTGTGTGCATGCCATTCCCAGCGAGATTTCACCATCTTCCTCTGTGTCTAAATTTACTAGTGTTAGGAAGCCTTCCGTGTCTTTGACCATTAAGGTAGTTGTTGGTTCTTCTGTTATTTTCGTTTTCTGCTTTCCCTGATTTTCCTCGAAGAACTTTGCCAATTTGATCTTACGGACATATAACTACCAAACAGGAAATGAGGTAATGATTGTTTGAATATTTGTACTGGGCGGGGACAAGCGTTCAGATGATCGTGAACAAGGTTTTTGTAAAACCGAAACGCGTAGATCGTTCTTGCTATCCCGATAAATGAACAACTAAAGGAATAAAATTATCGTTGCACTGAACTACGGGAGTGCGTCCCTTTTTCCTTCTGGCTGAAGGATTGTGTGGAAATAAATATATGTGTGTACATATATACATGCATACATATATATGTACATATATATGTCATTATTGCACATTCTATTTTTATAAATAAAAATAATGGGACCGATTCACAGAACTAATCTAAGACAAAAACCTAACCTTACTACTTTTAGAATACACAGAAGGCATTTAGTAGTAGTAAAGTTAGGATTTTGTAGTTAGGATTTTCTCATAAGTTACTATTTTGTCTTCAATTAATATTTTATATTAAGTTAGTATTTTGCCTTACGGTAGGATTTTGTCTTAAGTTAGGATTTTGTCTTAAGTTAGGAATTTGTCTTAAGTTCGGTTTTTGTCTTAAGTTAAGATTTTGGGGCCGATTCCGATTCCGGCCGGAAAACGTACCGACCGACTCGGAGCCGGAATTAATTCCGATCGACACGTACCGGTGCAGCCCGACCCGCCAAGTACGATGAGAAGCGAGCAAAACCCGACCGACTCGTACGGAACACAAGCCGAAGGACCGAGCCGCGCGGAAAACAGCAATCCGGCTGAAAAAACACACGATTTGAACCGACCGACTCGCACCCGGAACAATACCGAACGAGACGTACCCGCGGACTCCCACCCGCCAAGTACGATAGAAGGCGTGGAAAACACGACCGAGTCGCACGGAGGACAAGCCGTACGACTCACACGCATACAAAACTGCGAGCCGAAGCAACCCAAAACACCGCGACCGACGCGTACGCAGCATAGAAAACAGCACAAACACAGCGTGAACGAAACGGACGAGCCCGTACGAGACAACTGCAGGGTCCGACTCGGTCACAAGAACGTCTCCTACATGCACGAAAAGTACAAAGGGAAAATACACAAAAAAAGGCCAAACAAGCAATTACAAAGCCAATAAATACTGGGGGAGGGGCAGGGAACAAAGACACACCCACAACTCCACCCATATAAAGGACACAAATCCCTACCATGATCCTTTGCAAATTCAAATTACCTGCCAGCACTCAACAGACAGCAACCACACACCCACAGCTCATCCATCACACAAGCCACACACCATCAGCACCACAACAAATAGAAACCTCACATACACCTAGCAAAACACACACTCACACACCTTCACCTGCACACCAACACACACATCACTCACCATCACCACCCATCACCATGCCCTCAAAGAAGAATCACAAGTTCCTAGATAGTGAATTGGAAGTCCTGGTAGATGAGATCCTCAGGGTAGAGCCACAGCTCTTTGGTACACTGGTCCAACAGACACCCATGTCACAGAAAACAAAGATGTGGGAGAGGATCGTCGACAGGGTGAACGCACAATCACCATGTTTGCGCACAAAGACAGACATCCAGAACAGGTGGTATGACGTGCGCAGGAGGGTCAAGGAGCTGCTGAAGAAGGACTACATCTTGAGCCAATACACCGGCAGTGGCCCTCCTGCCAAGCCAGTATACCTCAGGCCCTGGGAGGAGAAGGTGCGGGCCATCCTACCACCAGTGAGCGTCTATGGACTAGAAAACATCCCAGAGCCTGGTGAGTACACAACAAATGTACACAATATTCTGTGACTACACACACACATCACTGTCAAGGGGAGAGTCAAACCATGCACTCTTAGCAAATACACAGCAACCAGAACAGAATCATCCCAAAATGTGTATGTCACTCAGAGAAACACAACACATGCCATCACAAAGTGACATTTAACTGTGTCATCACATGTACAAACACAACTACAACTACAGCTAGGCAGTGGCACAAATATAACTGACAAACACATCCAGACAAGTAGCCACCACTACAACACCAGCACACAGTGAAGCCCACTGAAAGAAAGGAAATATGTGTATGCTGGGCAAGTCAGTGTAGCCAATAGCATGATGGGAGTTGTAGGCACAGATATTGCTCACCCCCACAACTGTCCCATCAACACCACCCTGAACCATGCGCACATCACAGGGAGTGGAAAACAACTTACAAGATGGCTGACACTGGCTACTGCTGTGGGGAGCACAAGGCCCTGCTGGCAACTGTGCACCAACCAACAGCAGGACACCACTGACTGACATCCTGAAAGACAACTTGCACTCCCTGCAATGGAAGCACGGTCCATGGTGGGATATCTGGCTGGGTGGGAAGGAGGACTCACAGCCCTGACCATAGTTACCAGCAGCGTTTCTCACACACACCCTAACACAAACTCCACAAAACTCACCTGGGAGAATGCATTGCCTCACACTCCAATCAAATATCCCACAAAGAACCACAACCCTGGGTCATGCTGAGTGAAGCACAGGGACACACATGGGACTTGTAGCAAAACTAACCCCAGGATAACACTGTCAGCCATCTTGTCAGCACAGGCACACAACCCCACAGGGAAGCAGAGTCAAAGGGAAGGAAGCATGGGCATGCTGGGAAGGGGGGTGGAGGCAATAGCATGATGGGAGTGGTAGTCACAGCTCAACATCCCCCACCCACATGGCCCAGCAAGCTCACATTCAAGCATGCACACCCCACAGAGAGTGGAAAGCCCCATCAAAGATGTCTGACACTGGTACTCTGTTGTGGAGAGCACAAGGCCATGCTGGGAACTGGCCACCAACTAACATCAGGACACCACTGCCAGCCATCTTGCCATTGCTCTCACACTCACACACAGTGAAGTCCACCCAAAAGTAAGTAAGTATGGGCATGCTGGGAAGTGGGGTGGAGGCAATAGCATGATGGGAGTGGTAGTCACAGATATTGCTCACCCCCACAACTGTCCCATCAACACCACCCTGAACCATGCGCACATCACAGGGAGTGGAAAACAACTGACAAGATGGCTGACACTGGGCACTGCTGTGGGGAGCACAAGGCCCTGCTGGCAACTGTGCAACAACCAACAGCAGGACACCACTGCCAGCCATCTTGCCATTGCTCTCACACTCACAAACACTGAAGTCCACCCAAAAGCAAGTAAGTATGGGCATGCTGGGAAGTGGGGTGGAGGCAATAGCATGATGGGAGTGGTAGTCACAGCTCAACATCCCCCACCCACATGGCCCAGCAAGCTCACACTCAAGCAAGCACACCCCACAGAGAGTGGAAAGCCCCATCAAAGATGTCTGACACTGGTGCTCTGTTGTGGGAGCACAAGGCCATGCTGGGAACTGGCCACCAACTAACATCAGGACACCACTGCCAGCCATCTTGCCATTTCTCTCACACTCACACACAGTGAAGTCCACCCAAAAGCAAGTAAGTATGGGCATGCTGGGAAGTGGGGTGGAGGCAATAGCATGATGGGAGTGGTAGTCACAGATATTGCTCACCCCCACAACTGTCCCATCAACACCACCCTGAACCATGCGCACATCACAGGGAGTGGAAAACAACTGACAAGATGGCTGACACTGGGCACTGCTGTGGGGAGCACAAGGCCCTGCTGGCAACTGTGCAACAACCAACAGCAGGACACCACTGCCAGCCATCTTGCCATTGCTCTCACACTCACACACACTGAAGTCCACCCAAAAGCAAGTAAGTATGGGCATGCTGGGAAGTGGGGTGGAGGCAATAGCATGATGGGAGTGGTAGTCACAGCTCAACATCCCCCACCCACATTGCCCAGCAAGCTCACACTCAAGCAAGCACACCCCACAGAGAGTGGAAAGCCCCATCAAAGATGTCTGACACTGGTGCTCTGTTGTGGGGAGCACAAGGCCATGCTGGGAACTGGCCACCAACTAACATCAGGACACCACTGCCAGCCATCTTGCCATTGCTCTCACACTCACACACAGTGAAGTCCACCCAAAAGCAAGTAAGTATGGGCATGCTGGGAAGTGGGGTGGAGGCAATAGCATGATGGGAGTGGTAGGCACAGATATTGGTCACCCCCACAACTGTCCCATCAACACCACCCTGAACCATGCGCACATCACAGGGAGTGGAAAACAACTGACAAGATGGCTGACACTGGCTACTGCTGTGGGGAGCACAAGGCCCTGCTGGCAACTGTGCAACAACCAACAGCAGGACACCACTGACTGACATTCTGAAAGACAACTTGCACTCCCTGCAATGGAAGCACGGTCCATGGTGGGATATCTGGCTGGGTGGGAAGGAGGACTCACAGCACTGACCATAGTTATGTTATGTTATGTTAAGCAGTTTTGTAAAGCGCTCAGCTGCCCCAGCAAAGGGGCGTCCCGGCGCTAAGAGCAATAGTAGCAACTGACTGCGAGAATCCCATCTAGCAGAGCAGAAAAGAAACCAGAAAAAACATGAAAATAACAGTCAGGGGAGCAGGTAACCTAGTAAGGAAATAAGTGGGTTTTTAATGCCTTTTGAAAAGCAAAATAGTTGTCCATGCTCCGTATCTGGCTTGGAAGGCCATTCCACAGCTTGGCCGCCATCACGCGGAAAGATCGCCCACCTGCGCGGGCTCTCCTCACACGTGGGATGCAAGCAAGCTGTTGGTCTGCAGAACGTAACTGACGCATGGGAATATAGGCAGAGAGTAGATCAGATAATACCCCAGGGGTCGGGTATTTCAGAATCTTAAAGGCGAAGCAGAGAGACTTGAACTCTACCCGCCTCTCTACTGGCAGCCAGTGTAGCCGCCGGATAGTGCTGGAGGTGGAACAGCATCTGGGCATGGCAAGAAGGGTTCTAGCGGCGACATTTTGAACCCTCTGCAATCTAGCGATCTCGGCCTTATTGGTGCCCAGATAGAGCACACTGGCATAGTCCAATCTTGACAGCACAGAAGCCTGTACTATCGTCTGGCGGATAGAGGAGTCAAAAAAGCCCAAAATGGGCCTGAGGCTGCGCAGAATACCAAAACAGGTCGCAGCTACCCTCTTAGTTTGATCTCGGAAACTAAGCGCCGAGTCCACCCAGACGCCAAGATTTTTCACCACCTGTTTGGGAGTGGGGGCCGGACCCAGGGTGGTGGGCCACCAATGCCCGTTCCAAAGCTCAGGATCTTTTCCTACCAGCAGGACCTCGGTCTTACTGGCGTTGAGCTGAAGACAGTTGGTGGTCATCCACAGTTGACCAAACGACTCAGAAAGTACCCTGTGAAGGACAGAAATGACACATAGTCACAAGCACCTCCCCTCACACCCCCCCTCAACACATACTTCACAGAAGCCACCTGGTGGAATGCAATGCCTCACATCCTAACTCAAGGTCCCACAAAGAACCACCACCCTGGGTCATGCTGTGTGAAGCACAGGGACACTCCTGGGACATTTAGCCAAACAACTGCCCGGACAACACTCCCAGCCATCCTGTCAGCACAGGCAGCCCACCCCACAGGGAAGCAGAGTCAAAAGGAAGGAAGTATGGGCATGCTGGGAAGTGGGGTGGAGGCAATAGCATGATGGGAGTGGTAGGCACAGATATTGGTCACCCCCACAACTGTCCCATCAACACCACCCTGAACCATGCTCACATCACAGGGAG